>MU378454.1:0-23676 GCA_022495175.1 Hypoxylon argillaceum | reverse complement strand
TTTTATTAATTTATATATATATAAATTAAAAAAAATTTAATAAATTTTTTAAATTATTTATATTAATTATAATAAATATTTAAATTAATATAAAATTTTTTATTAATTTTATTTATTTTTTAAATTTTTTAAATTAAATAATTTATTAAATTTTATTATTTTTTAATTTTAGTTTTATTTTTAAATTTTTAAAATATTTTATTAATAAAAGTAATTTTTAATTTAATGTTTTTTTTATTATATTTAAAACAAATATTAATATAGTTACAAGTCAGTTAGTATTAAAACTATTAGTCGCTTAAATAAATAAGTAGCTTTATTACACGGTTAAATAAGTGACCTATTTACTGCCGCTTTAAACCGCTTTACATATATATATAAACAATTTTTTCGCAAAAGAATTCCTAACTTTCTTTTTTTTTTTTTTATTTATAAATTTTTTGTACAATATAGCTTTATTTGCTTAAAGCTTTGCTTTTTTTGTAAGCTTTATACAACAATTTATAAATCACTTATAAATTATAAAGTATAAAAACTGTTTTTAAATATTTTTTAAAAAAAAACTAAATTATAACAAGTCGCTATTATAGCATTAACATTTAAAAAGTGCGCTACTTTTAAATAGCAAGTTAAAAAACAAGTTAATTTAACTTTCGATAAATTGCAACTATTTGCAATTATAAGTAATAAGCAACTTTTTTTAATTTTTTATATAAAAACTAATATTTAAATATATTTTAAAAAACTTAGCTAAAATATTTTAGTTATTATAAAAGCTAAAAATAATAATAAATTAATTACTTTAGTTTTTTTAATAAAAAGTTTTTATAACTAAATTTAAAACTTTTTTTTTATATATAAATATTATGTTTTTAATTAAAAAAACTTTTACTAAAAAACTAACTATTTATTAAAAAAATATACTGCTAAATTATATAAATTTAATAAAATTGTATTTTTTTTTATTTTTATTATTATATTAAAAAAAAAAACTTAGTTTAAATTTAATAAATTAGTTAATAAAAAAGCTTTTGCTAACTTAGTTAAACATTTTAATATATTATTTTAAAAAATAAAAACTAAGTTTTTAATAATAATAGCGTATTAATAACAAATTAAAAATTTATATAATTTAATTATATTATTTATTTAATATATAAAAACTTTTGTTAATTAAGCTAAAAAGTTTAACAAAATTGCAGTTAATAAAAAAAAACAACTAAACTATATAATAAAAAACAATAAAAAAAAAAACTTTAGTAATTTTTATTTTAAACAAATTATTAATTATTTATTTTAAAAGCTAAAAATAGTAAATATTAAATGTAACTATATTTAAAGTTTATTAAACAAAATTAATTAATATGTTGTAAACTTTTTGTTTTATAAAAGCAATATTTTAAAATCAATTTATATAAACAGTAAAACTTATAAATTTGCTAAAGTGTTAATATTTATTTTTTACAATAATAAAAACAAAAACGATATTAAGTTTAAAGTATAACTATATATTATAAAAAGCTGATTAATTATTAATAAAAATTGGTTTGTTAATAATGCTGTAAAAATAATTAACATTAAAACTTATATTAATAACAAAGTTGTTAAATATTTACTTTTTTATTTAATTAAAAATTATTTTAATTAATTAACTACTATTAAAGCTTTTTTTAACTATTTAAAAAAAAGTTATAAAAATATTAATATAAACAAAAAGTTTAAATTAAAATAAAAGTTTTTCAACTTTAATAATTATATTTTTATTACTTTTTTTAATTTTAAAACAGATTTTATTTAATTAATTAAAAAAACTAAGTTAAAAAAAAAAAAGTAAAAAAAACATTTTAAAAATAAGCTATTTAATAAACTGTTAAGCACTTTTTTTATATATTTTAATAACAATGTTTTATTTAATCAATATATTAAGCTTTATATTTAATTAACTTATTAAATATATATAAATAACAAAAAATACAATATTAAGTGTAAAACTAATTAGTTAATTTTTTTTAGTAGTACAAATAAGTTAATTTTATATAATATTTGTAATAATATTAACAACACTTTAAGTAAAACTAAAAATAATAAAAATAGCAACATTAAAACAAATAATAATATTAATAAAACTTTAGTTATAAAAAATTGTAACTTTTTAAATAGTTTTAAACTATTAAAGCTAGCTAAAAAAAGCAAATGTTTTAACTGTTAATAAAAAAAACATATGTTAAAAAACTGTTTTTTAAACAGTACTAAAAAAAAAGTATATTTGTAAATTATTGTAGCTATATTTGTTAATTTTTATAACAAAACGAAAGTTTTAAAAAACGTTACTATAAAAAGAACTAAAAAGTTAAAAATATTAAAAAAGTAACTTTAAACAAATTAAATTTTCGCTTAAAAAAAATATTGCAAAAAAATTTTATAAATAACAAATTAAATTTAATAAATAAGTATTTAAAAAAACAGCTTTTATTATATATATATATTATAAATAATAATAAACTTTTATTAATTATTAAAAACTTTTTTGAAAATATAAAAGTAAGTATATATATAAATATAAATGTATTATTTGTTAAAAAAATTGTAAAAATATTAAACTTTTTTTTTATTATTTAATTTTATTTGTAACTAATATTTAGCTATAACAAAAAAAAAAACAAAGTATTAAAACTGTTTTGTTAATATTTTTGTAAATATAAAAAAAAAACTTTAAAAATATATTTTTAATAATAATATTTTTATAAGTTTATAAAATTATTATTAAAAAATTTTAGTTTTAAAAATACAATATATTTTTTAACTGTTGTAAATACTAGATAGTATTTTTATTTAGTTATTTTTTTAACTAATATTTTAATTAAAATTTAAATATAAATTAAACAAAAATATAATTTAAAAGTTTAAAATATTAAACAAATATAAATTAATAAAATATAAAATTTGTTAAAAAAAAATAAAAGCGTTTATAATAGCAGAAAAATATTAAAAAAAGTTAAATAATATTTCAAATTTTTATTATTAAACAATTAAACTTTGTTAAAAAAAGTATAAACAAAATATAGCGTAATTTAAATAATAATTTTTGCTTTTTAATAAAAACAAAAAAAAAAAAAGTTTAAAAAAAAAATAAAAAAATTATATTATAATAAAAAATAAATAATATAAAGCTTTATAAAATGCAAAAAAATAAACTAAAATGATATAAAGCTAAGCTATTTATAAAAATAGCTAATTTTAATACAGCTACTTTTAATATATTGATTTTTTGAGATAATTTTATATAACAAATGCAAATTATTATTTTTTATAAAATTGACAAGTTTATTAAAAACAAAAAAAAAAACTTCTTTAATAAAATAAAAAAAAACTTTTAAAAAAAAGCTTTATAAGTAATTTTTTAAAAATATTATAACTTGTTATATATATTTAACAAAGTTAATTTTAATATTTTACTGTTTTATAAATTAAAAATAAACTATAAAATCGAGTTTATAAAAAACAAAGCTTTTAACAACTTTTAATATAGTTTTTTATATAAAATATTTTTAAACAAATTAAAAATAATTTGTAAATATTTAGTTAATAACTTATATAAAAGATTTATTAAACTTAACAATGTTTTTTATATATTATTAGTATTATTTGTAAAAAAACTTAGCAAAAAATTAAAGTTTTATATAAACTATTACAAACTTAATAAATTAACAAAAAAAAATAAATACTTTTTACTTTTAATTGAAAAAATACTATTGTAATTGTTTAAAGCTAATGTATTTACTAAATTAAATATAAAATAAACATTTAATTAAATATATATAAAACTTAAATAAAAAGATTTAACAATTTTTTATATATATTATAAATTTTTTAAATATAAAGTACTTTTATTTGGTTTAATTAATAGACTTGCTATATTTTAAAAATATATTAATAATATATTGTTTAATTATTTAAACAATTTTTGCAATATATATATAAATAATATCTTTATTTATTTAAATAATATAAAAAATCATAAAAAGCATATATAATTAGTGTTATAACAATTATATGCTATAAAACTTCAAGTAAATTTAAAAAAGTTTAAATTTTATGTTATAAAAACTAAGTTTTTAAAATATATTGTTAATATAAATAGCATTTAAATTAACTTAATTAAAATAAATATAATAAAAAATTGAAAAGCTTTTACTACTGTAAAAAAAGTACAATTTTTTTTAAAATTTTGTAATTTTTACAAAAAGTTTGTTAAAAAATATAGCAAAATTGCTATTTTTATAATACAACTAACTAAAAAAAACATAACTTTTTTATAAATTAAAAAATATAACTAAGCTTTTATACAGCTAAAAAAAGCACTAATGTTTTATTTAATATTATAATATTATAAATATAACTTATTTATAAAAATTAAAACAAACGTTTTTAATAGTGTAGCAACTAATATATTATTTTAAAAATACAATAATAATTAACACTTAATTATTTATTATTTAAAAACTTTATAAAATATTAAGCTAAATTATAAAATTTTTAATAAAAAAATACTTACAATATTGTTAGCTTTTAAAAAGTAACAACTTAAATTAATTAGCAAACGATTTAAGCTATTTTTAATAATAATTAATTATTAAACTTTAAAACATTTTTTTTAAAAGTAACACTTAAACTTATAACAAACAAAATAAATTGAACTATTTATAAAATATAACTTTTATATTATATACTGCTTTAAAAAAAAAAATATATTAGTTAATATATTAACAAGAAAATATAAAAACTTTGTTATATAAAAAAAAAAAAAAAAAGCGCAAAAACATTTAACAATTTTTTAATTAATAAATAACTTAATATATAATATATTTATATAAATAGCTAACTAAATTAAGCTATTTATTATAAAATTATAAAAAAATATAAAAATTTTATTAAGTTTTTAATTAATTATAAAAGTATTTAAAAAAAACAAAAAAAACCTAAGTATAAAAATATATTATAAAAAAATTATATTTAATAAAAACAATTTTTAGCAAATAATTAACAGTTTAATTATTTTTAATAAAAAGTTTGTAGTTTTTAACTTTTTATATTTTTATATTTAATTTATTTAAAAAATATATAATAAAATGCTTATAATATATTTAAAAAAAAAAAAAATACATAGATTTTTTATAAAGCGTTATTAATAGCTTAACTTTAAAAACAATTGTAATATATACATTTTTAACTGTATAAAATATTGTTTTATAAAAGTTTTATATAATAAAATGTTTAATAAATTTATATTACTTTTTATTTTAAATCATATATAAAAATATTTAGTTATTAATTTTAAATAAATGTTTAAAAATAAACATAGTTTTAATAATATGCTAATTATAATAAACTAATTAAAAAAAAAAGCGTAAATTATACTTTATATTATAAAAGTAACTGTAAAAAATGCTGTATAAATATATTACAAAGGTTTTTTTAAAGTTTTTAAAATGCTAATTATAATAACATTTAATAAAAAACCTCAATTTATATCTACATTTATAAATAAGCTATATAAAATTATAAAAGTTAAATATATTTTAATATTTATAAGTTATTATAAAACTATAAAACAAGTTAAAATTATAAATAAATATTTAAATTAGCGATTTTAACTTTATATTAACTATTATTAAAACAACTAGTTTAAATAAATTTTTGCAATAAATTATATATAAGTTTTACTGCTTTATAAGTTAACAAAACTGTTATTTTATAAAATTGAAATAAAGTTTTTTATGCTGTTTTATTTTGATTAAAAAAACTATATAGCTAAAAAAAAACTAAAAAACTTATTAATAGCTAAAAAAACATTATAAATAAACATATAAAATAAAACACAAAAAATTATACAATTTATTAATTTTGCTAAAAAAAGTTTAAAACATGTTTAAAACTATATAATTAAATAAGTTAATAAAAAACGTTAAAACTTTAATTTCGATATAAACAATTATATATTTATATTAAAAAAACAACAGTTTTAAGTTATTAATAAGCTTTTAAATAAGCTTAATTATTTTATAATATAATAAACATATAAAATATTAAAAAAAAATAATAATATATTTATATTATAAGTTTTATTATTATAATAAATAATAAATTAATATTATATTAACTGTTTATAAAAATATTTTAATAATTTATTAATAAACTAAAAAGCTAATAATTTTAAAAGTAAAATATTTAAACTTAAAAATAAAAAAAAATTTAAAGTAAAAAAAGTATATATAGCACAATTATATTATTAAAAATTATAGTATTAAATTAATTAAAAAAAATAAAATGTTAATAACAAGTAATATTATATTAAAAACTTTAAAAATAGTTTTATATTGTTAAAAAACTTTTATAATAACAATTTAAATATAACAAAGCTTTTTTTAAAATTAAACCAATAGTTATAAATAATATAAAACAATGTTATTAAAAATTTTTATATTAATAACAACTTGCTAATTATATAAAAAAAAAAAAAAACATATAAAAAATATATTTAAAACATATTACTATTAAAATTTAGCAATATTATATATAAAAAAGCTATATTATAATTTAATAAAAAAAAAGCTTAACAATTAGCAATATAATAAATATTTAAAATAATTTTTTTTTTTACTAAAAAACATTTAATTAAAGCTTATATATTTAAATTTTATAACTTATAAACAAGCTATTTTTTTTTAAAAAAAAAATAGTTATAAATTAGTTAATATTAAAACTGCTAATTATTTAAATAAATAAATAGTTTTATTATATAATTAAATAAATAACTTATTTATTGCTGCTTTAAACCGCTTTATATATATATATAAGCAATTTTTTCGCAGAAAAATTTCTAACTTTTTTTTTTTTCTTTTTATCTGTAGATTTTTTATACAATATAGCCTCATTTACTTAAAGCTTTGCTTTTTTTATAAGTTTTATGCAACAAATATTTTAATAAATTTTTTTTTAATTATAATTTAATTTTTTAAATTAATTATTTTTTAATAATTTAATAAATTTTTAATTTTTAATAAACTTTTTATTTATATATATATTTTTTTTTAAATTAATTAATTTTATAGCTTTATTTTTTTAATTTTATTTATATAAATATTAATAATTATAAACTATTTTAATTATTTTATTATAATATTTTTTATAAATTAAATTAAAATTAATATTAATTTTAAAAATTTTATTATTTAAATTAATATTTAAATATTTTTATAAAAGTTAAAATTATTTTAATTTTAATATTTTTATTTTTTAAATAAAACTATTAAATTAAAAAATAAATTAATAAATATTTATTTATTTAAAAAATTTATAATAATATTTTAATAAAATTTATTATATAAATATAATTTAATTAAAATTATAATAAATTATTATTAAAGTTTAAATTATTTTTATAATATTATTAAAAAGTTTAATTTTTAATTAATAATAAATTTTAATTAATTATAAAATAAATTTTTTTAATTAAAACAATAAATAATATATTTTGTTTTTTTTATTATAAAAAATAGTTTTATTTTTTTTAAATTTATTTATAAATTTATAAATTTATATATTAAATTTATTTTTATTATTTAAAAACTTTTTTAAATATTTAATTTTTGTTTTAATTTTATTATAATAAACAATATATTAACTATTAGTTTTAATTAGCTATTTTTTAAATATTAATTAAACTATTATATTATAAAAATAAAAATTTATATTTGTTATATTATTAAATATATTTTTTTTATATTTTTATTTAAAAAAAACAACAAAATTAAACTATTTATTAAAAATATATAACTATTATTAAAATAAATCAAATTTAGCTTTTTATAATATAATTTAAAATTTTTACAAAATTATATCATTTTTTTTTTATTTAAAGTTATTATTATTAAAACAGTTTATTATTTTTTTTTATTAATACAAAGTTAATATAAATTTAAAATTTTTTTTTTTTTTTTTATTAATTGTTTTAATTATAAATAAAATTATATTTTATATTTATTAATTAATATTATATTATTTATTATCAAAATTATTAATTATAACATTTTTTTTAATTATATAAATAATATATTATATTAATATTATAGTTTTAAATATATAGTTGAAATTAATTTATTTATTAAATGTAAATTTTGCAAAAAAAAAAAATATATATATATTTAAATTAAATATTTATTAACAAATATAAAACGATTTTAAAATAATATTATAATTGCAAAAAATATAAAAGCTTAATAATTAATTTTATTAATTAAAAACTTTAAAAAAAAAAAAAAAAAAAAGTTAAATTATAAATATATAATATATAAAATATATAAATATACAAAATATATAAAGCTAATAAATTAGCAAAACATTATATAACTTAATTAGTATAAAATTTAGCTGAAATACTACTAAATAAAATATTTTAAAATAAATTAAATCAAAAATAATAGTTTTTAAAACTTAGTAAAGATCGCTAAATCAAGCTATAATAAAATAAAAGCTCTTAAAATAATAAATAACGTTAGAAGCTCCTCCAAAGTATTGCTAAAGCAAAGGTCCAAGGGCTGGTCTCTAGGGTAAGTCCAGGGTAAGTGATCGTCACACTCACGAGTCACAACCATCTTATCAACAAGCCACCCATATGTTACAACGGCCGCAGACGCTAGCAAAGTTGGTATAAAGACACTTCGCATCCTTGCTTCCTCAATAGGGAAGTATAAAAGGCCGTCCCCAGACACCTTGTCAATTGGAAGCCCATGAGCTCTTGCCACCACGCGATAATCGTAGTCAATCCAGAACCCCGACACTGCGGTGGATAATACAGCTCCTATGCTAAAAGGAAGATATATCAAGCTAGCCTGTAACTGATTAAGATGATAGGAGGAGATAAATCTTGTTGATAATGAAGTGTTGACGCAACTGTATACCATATAAAGTATGCTCCCGGGAATGATACTCACCGCGACATCTTTACGAGATAGAACCCGCAAACTCTTGACTGGGTTTGGGAAGTGAGCCTTGCGAGGCCGAATAGGGTCAGGAGGACCTCGACTTGGCTTACAAGGCCGCATCAAACCCACAAGGATAGGCCGGGAGAGCTTGGGGGGCGGATGGCCACCGTTGCTTACCAGTGCGCGGTTGGTTTCCGGCAGCATAAGTGCTATGCCCACCAAGCAAGAGCCAGATGCAATAGCAAGGAACCAAAAAATCCATCTCCAACCAGCGGTTGAAGCCAGTGCCGCACCCACTACAGGGCCCAAGCTTGGGGCCGTGGTAATTCTAGACCAAATCATAAATTAGTGAGCGCCGGGATGTCTCGAGGCGAACAACAGGGATCCCACGCACCCGAATGAGACTGCCCCAACAAAGGCACCTCTCTCACTTGGAGAAGCTATATCTGCGATCACCCCGTACGCAACGGAGAAGGTCCCTGAATGCTGTGTTCATCTCATACATTCCGATGATTGGTTGGTAGGGGGCGGCTTACCTGATATCCCCGCGCTTTGTAGCATACGCAGTAATAAAAGAGCCACAAACGAGCGTTGGCGTGCTATCCCAACGTTTGCGACCACATAGAGCGTCAGGGTCACTGCATACAGCGGCCGGCGACCAAATGTGTCTGACGCATCGCTAACCACAGCTGGTGCGAACCCCGACACAAGCCAGCGCTCCCCACAGATAAAACAATACTTTGACTGCTTAACAGATAACTTAACTAACTAAAACACAAATAAAAAGTTTGAATTTATTTGCAAACAAATCAAATATTTTTTATTTTACTTATGTTTGCTGATTATTTATAAATAAATTTTTTTTTTGATTTTTTTAATAAAAAAAAAAACTATTTAAAAAGTATATTTTATAATTTTTTTTATTTAAATAATAATTTATTTTAAAATTTATATTAATTAATTAATAAAAACTTTTTTTTATTTAATAAATTTATATATTTATTTATTTATTTAATTAATATTAATTTAATTATAATTTTTTAAATTAATTTTTTTTTATTATATAATTTTTATAATTTAATTATTTATAACTTTATATATTTTATATATAATTTTAAAATATTATTAAATTTATATTTAATATAATTAAAACTATTTAATAATATTATTTTTATAATAATATTATTGTATTTTTTAATATTACTGTTAAAAATATATTAAATTTTTTTAATATTTTAATTTATAATAACTTTATAACAGTTTAATTTATTTGATTTATTTAATTAAATAATTGTTTAATTAAAACAACAAATTTAACTAAACAAGTCAAATAAGCGTTTTTTGCGATCAATCAAAGCAAATCACGTCAAAAGCCGTTTATTTGACTTGTTTTACCTGTGTGGAGCGCTGGTGACACAAGCATGTAGGATGTCACGGTCAGATTGACAAGAGCTATCGATGTGTGGAGGTCGGCGGCAATGGCGGAGATGGCTGGATAGAAGATGAAGCTACTCAGGGTCGAGAACCAGCCGGCCAGCGCTACCAATACAACAATGCCCCATCTCTCCCCACTGGTGAAAAGCGTATAAGGTACAGCTTGAGGCTCACACACCGGCCGAGCCTCAGCGTCAGTGGGGTTATGGGCTATTTTACCATCATTGACAGTCTTCGTTGGCGGCATCTTTCTAAGACAGGGTGGTGAATTGGGTTTGTATAATTATCACACGAGGGTTGCAAGGTCATTTGACAATAATCTAGGACTTGGGTAACTAATATCACAGCCTGCTTAAAATAACTTCCTTTGAGGTAGGTAGAGTGTGTAAGGCCGGGACGGGAAGGGGGGCAGGTGCGAGTGTGAGATGAAAGGTGTGGGGGGGTAATGAATTATGAGACCACTACAGTTTTAGCTGCCTTCTGTACGGCGACAGACCACCTTTTCTAATATAACATCTTTTTGGCCTATCAAATGCGTTTTGGTGTTCTCGGTGAGGCATTGATTGTGTGGCCACCTTTGGTAACTAGGGAACCAATTGCACGTTATACTATATCTATAATTTATTTAAGCCTTTTCTATTTGAATTTATTATGCTGTATTGTATAGTCGAGAGCTACGCTTAAAAGGTTTTTGGTACTTAACTATTTTAGTTGACCATGTTAATCGGGAAGTTTTTACGGCTTGTTTTTGTGTAGCTTTTGCTGCTTCTGCATGTAACTTCTGTTGCTTTTGCACGCGTATTTTTTGCTGCTAATATATTACTTAGCTTTATACGTTAAAAAAACGAACTATTCTTATTACTTGGCAAGTTCCGAGGCACTTCAATTTTATAATATTGAAACGAAGTATATAACACATACACACTACGCACTTTAGAGGACCGACCACAATGTTATATAAATCACTTTTAAAGATTTGAAGCTTAAAAAAATAGTAAATAAGTAACGCAAATATATATTCAGGTATAATAGACCTTCGAAAAAAACTGCATAAAAAGCATACTAGCTATTTTTAATTAGCTATAAACTAGCTATTTTAAATAAAAAAAAAAAAAAACTAAGTTTTAATAACTTAATTAATTTAACTTTTATATAGTTAAATTATTTATATTGTTTTAATTTTTTTTAATTAAAGTATAATTGTTTTTAATATATTTTTAATTTAAAACAAACTAAATAAAAATAAATGTAACATAAATTTTTTAATAAACTAAAAATATAATAATAAATATAAAAATTAATATATAAATTAATTTAATTTTTTTAATTTTAAAACTTAAATTAATAAATTTGCTTTTTTAATTTGTTTAATTTAATAAATAGCTTAGTTTTATATTACTATTTCTATTTTTTAATTTTGTAAAAAACTTTATTAGTTTTTTTAACAGCTTATATATTAACTTTATATTAACTTTAACTTTGTTATTTTATAAATATAATAAGTCAAAATCGCTTTATTAAATTGATTTACTTTTTTTATAGCTATTAATATAAGCTTTTAATATTTTTTAAAACTAAATTTTTTGCTTTTTTAATATTAAAATTATTATTAAAATAATTTAAAGCTATAATATAATTATATTTAATACTAGTTTTATATTTAAATATATTGTACTTAAGTAGTAGCAGTTTATAATAACTAAGTTGAAAAAAAAAAAAAAGTTAATTAGTAAATATAACTAATTGATTAAAAAATAAAAAAAGCAGTAAAAATAATTAAAAATAAAAGTTATATAAAGTTTTTATTAATTTAATATATATAAATTTATTAAAAAATATAATATTTAAATCGTAATAAAACAAACTAAGTATTAAGCTTAAACTATTATTTAAAAATAAAAAGTCGAACATAAATATAAAAAAAACTAAACAGTTTTTATTAAAATTAAAGTTTTTTAATTTAATAAGTTTAAGCTTTTTTTTAATTTTATTTTTTTTAATAGTTTTTTTAATAGCTTTTGTTTTTTTTATAGCTTTTGCTTTTTTTATAACTATTTCTGCTTTTTTTTTAGCTTATAAAATAGCAAACTATACTTTTTAGTTCTTTTTTTATAAAAAAAAAAACAAATGTTTTAATTTATTTATAATATATATACTAATAATTCTTTTTAATTTATTATAAAATTATTAAATTATAAAATATTTAATTAATATTTAATTTTTTATATTTAAAATTACTAGCTTTTTAAAGTTTGCTATTAATACAACAATATAAAAAATGTTTATAAAATTACACTTTTAAATGCTTTGTTAATAAAAAAAAAATAAATAAACAAAATAAATAAAAAAAAAAATGTTTAATAAATATATAAAATAAATTGTTTATAATTAACTTATATTAGCTTTTATAATAATTTTGCTATATTATATCAAATTAAAAATATATATAAACTTTATTTATAAATTAATAAAAACAATATATTAATAATTGTATTTTTTAATATTAAATATTATAATTTTAAAAACGATTTATTAAATTTATATGTTTTATTTTTTAATATAAAACTTTTTAATATTATTTAATTTAGTTATACAATATAAACTATAATAATTTTTAATTTTAATTTTAAATAATATATTAAAGTTGTAGCAAGCTTTATTAACAAATAGTTTTATATAAGCTTAAATTTTTATTTTAATTATTCAGTTGTATCTTTTTATTTTTTATATAATAGTAAACAAATAGTATTTTTATTAATTAATTTATTGTTTATTATAACTGTATAAAAGTGTAAAACTTTCGAAAAAAAACAACGCTTTAATAAAAAAGAAATATAAAACATTTATAAAAATATACTTTCAAAAAAATTGTAACTGTTAAAATAGTTTAAATAATTATATTTTATTTAAATAAAACAAATTAATAAAATATAAAAAACTATCGACTTTATTTTTGTTTAATTGTTTTTTATTATAGCACTTATTAGTTTATAAGTTTTTTATTACTGTAGATATAATTAATAAACCAGTTAATTTTATAGAAATTTTTTTGATTTGTTTAGCTAGTTTTTAAAAAAGTTCAAAGTAAGCTTTATTTTTTAAAATAATTTATTTTTTATTAACTTTAAATTATATTGCTTACAAAATATATATTACAAAATTATTAACTTTTTTAGTACTTATATTTTTTTTTTTTTTATAATATTAGTTACTTTAAAACAGTTTTAAAAAAGTAAAATTAAATTTGTTAAACAAGTAAAACTGCAACATTAGTTATTATTTTGTTTTAATAAAAAAAAATAAGCTATATAATTTAAAAACAAAAAATTAAAAAAATAAATAGTAATATTTTTTTATTAAACAGTTTAAAAGTAACAAAATATTTTTTTATATTTTATAATAAAAAAATAAATATAAAAAAATTAACAAAAAAAACAAGTTTTTACAAAATATTATAAATTATAAAGTATTAATAAAAACTACTATAGTTAAAATTGTAAATGTTTTTAAAAACAACTTATTAAGTTTTTTTTTTTACATTTGTTTTAATAACTTTATATAAGTATATATAACTTAAAAATTTTAAAAAAACACTACTAAAAGTAAAATTATATATAAACTTCTTTATATTATAAAAAATAAAATATATTATTACTATTAACTTTAATAAAATAAGCTACAATTATATTTAATATTTAAAAATTATATTAATTAAAAATTTTAGTTTTTTAGTTTATTATATTATAGTTTATTTGTAATTATTTAAAAAATTATAGTTTGTTATATATTTAAAGTTTAAAAGTAAAAATATAAAAAAGCTATAATATTTAATATAATAATCGAAAGTTTTAATATAAGTACTAAGTATTTATTAATTTTTTTTAGTTTTTTTTTTAATTAAGTTTTTATTATAATAAAAAATTAAAAAAGCTATTAAGTTATTTTTACAAACTATATATTAAATTATACTTTTATTGCTTTTAAAGCTAAAATATACTTTTTGCTTTAGCAACACTATTATAATATAAATATAAAAATAAAATAAAAAATAAAATTAAAAAACATATTAATTTAATAAATATTTATATATAATTTTAATATTTTTATTATAAATATAATAATAAATAAATAAAAGTATTAAAGTTATAAATAAATAAAAGTATAAAAATATAAATAAAAAAAATAAATAAAAAAAAGATTTTTTAAAAAGTAAAAACTAGTACAGTAAACTTAAATAAAAAAAAAAAATAAAAGCTAGCAGTATATTTAAATTTAATATTTTTATTTAATAATTTTTTTTTACAACTTTTTTAATATAAAATAAGTAATAAAAAAAATATTACTTTTTTAAATTATTAAAAAACTTTGTATAATTAACTAAATTTTTTAAACATTTTTAAAAAATTGTTTGTATTATATAAAACTTTATAACTTAATAAATAAGCAAGTAGTTTTTTTTAAGTTTTTTAAACAGTTTGTAATTTTTAAACAATAACTTTGTAACAGCTATTAGTACTTTAGTTTATAAGCTTTTTAACTTATATATAAACTATTATTTAATTAATTATTTAATTTAACTTTTTAAAATTAAATTAAACTTTTAAAAGTAATTATATTTACTTGTTTATTAATATGTAAAATTTGCTACTTTTGTTAATTGTTTTTTTTTTTTTGTTAAAATTTTAGTTGTTTTTAATAAATTTTAACTATAATATAACACTTTTTTAGTTTGTATTTTTTTTATTTATATAATTTTTTTTTCTAAATTAATAAATTTTTTAAATTTTTAGTAATTTTTTTTTAATATTTTTTTTTTAACAATTTTTATAACTTATTTATATTTTTGTTATAAAATTAAAAACAATATTATTATATTTATTAAAAGTTATTATTTTTAAATTTAAAGCTAATACTTTGTTTTATTGCTAAATTAAAAAGTTTTTAGTTTTTATTACTTTAATTATTAATTTAAATTATAAAAGTTTAATAGTTTAAATATAATTAATAAAGTATAGTTTATTAATAAAAAGATTTAAAAAATAAAGTTTTTTAATATTTAATAAACTGTAAATGTTTAAAAAACTTGTTGATTTTTAGCTTTTTTAGCTAATTATACTATATTATAAATTTTAATATATTTTTAATTTAAAATTTTATATAGTGCTACTAAAAGTTAATATATTTATTAAAAAATATATTTTAACATTTTTAAAAACTTTAGTATTTTTTAGTTTATTTTTGCTATTATTAACAAAGTTTTTAATTAAAATGTTACTTTTTGTACTTTTTATGTTAAAACAAATTAAACTAGTTTTTAAAGCAAATATATTTTTAGCTTTATATATAACTGTTATAAAACTAAAAGCTTTTATATTTAACAATTTAGCATTTTTAACGCAATATTTTATAAGTTTTATAAATATTGCTTTATTTATTTCAAAATATATAATAAAACTAATATATAGCTATTTTTTAAATATATTTTAATTTTTAGTTTTATTAGCAATATTTGTAAAAATTACAAGTTTATAATTTAAAAAGCTTATTATATTTAATACTACAACGATTTAACAATTAATTAACTTAAAACAAATAAACAAACTGTTAAATTTAAATTATATATTTGTTTTAATAATAGCACTATTAAGTTTATTATTTTTTTTTTATAGCTTATAAATTAATTTAAATATAAATTAAAAATTCAGCTAATAAAAAAAAATAGTTAAATTAATAAAAAACTACTTTATTTATATATATTAAAAATTTTTAGCTTTTTATATTTGTAATATTTTAAATATTTTTATAAATATAATATATATTAACTTTTAAATTAAAAATTTTGTTTTTTATTATTAATATTAAACTATTAAATTAATAAAAAATAAAACTAATATATAAAATATAAAAAAAAAAATTACAAAATAATTAAATATTAGCTTTATATATTGCTAAAAGATTTATTAATTTTATTATAATAATGTTTTATATAAAATTTTTATTGTTTAAGTTTTATTTTTTTTTTTAAATATTTAAAAGCTTTTAATTGTTTTATAATTTAATATTTACAGTTTTAAACTTTTTAGTTTTTAATTAAACTATTATATATTTAACAATTAGTTTTTTTTTATTATTATTTATATTTAAAGTTTTACTAAAGTTATTTGTTTATTTAAAGTTATTAGCAACTTTTTTTACAATTTATATATTTTTATATATATTTACAAGTTTTTAATAACTTTTGTTATTTTTAACAAATTTTTTAAGTTTATTTATATAAAAAGTACTTTTAAATTTAATATTGTTTAAATTTTTAAACTTATATTTATTTTTTTTAAAAACTTTGCTAATTTAATAAAATTTATACTATTTATAAAATAGCTTTTTATTATTGTTTATATTAATTTTAAACTTTTTGTTATATAAAAATATTAGCGTATTAATTTATAAACAGTTTTTAATTTTGTAAACGTTATATTAATTTTTAGTTTATGTTTAATTTTGCTTTTTTTAAATAATAATTCAGCAAATTCTGTTGATATTTTTTTGTTAATATTTTAATTAGCAAACTTATATTATAATTATATTTTTAGTACTTTTAACCTCGTTTTAATTTAAAACTTTTTATAAAAAAATAACATTTTTAATAAATATAATAAATAGTTTTTTATAAATTAGCTTGTATATACTATATTTATAATATTTAATAAAAATATAATTAAATTAAACAACTATATTTAAATAGTTTAGCTAGCTTTTTTTAATATTTTGTATTAATTTTATTAAGTTTGTTTTTAAAAAAATATATTTTTTTTTAATAAGTTTTTATAATTGCAAATAGTATATTAAACTAAAAGTTAATTTATATTTTATTTTTACAGCAGCTTTTTTAATTTTTTTTTTAAACTTTAAACTATTGTTACATTTTAACTTAATTAAAACATTATGTTGTTTAAAAATTTTATAGTTTAAAAATTTATAAACATTTTTAGTAGTTTAATTTTTTAAAGTTTTAACTTTTATATATTTTAAAAATTTGTAATAAACTTTAATAATATACTTTTTTTTATTTAATAAAAATATAGTCTAAATATTTATAACTTAAAAAACTAAAAAATTTATAAACATATTTTAATAGTATTTTTTTTTAAATTTACTTTTTTAAAATTTTTAATATATAATATATAATTTGATTGTTTTATAAATATTACTATAAAGTTTTTTTTAATAATATTATTAAATAATTTATTAAATAGTTTTTTTTTTTCTTTAGTATATAAAATTATTATAATAAGTTTAAATCATTTATTTTTAAAACTTTTTAATATTTAGTATTTAGCGAAATAAATATTTCGAAGTTGCTTTTTTTTATAGTTTGCTGTTTTAAAAAAAATGCTTTATAACTTGCTTTTTAAAACTAGCTTTATATTAAGTATTAGTTATTTTTAAAAAATATTATAAACTAATTAAAAAATTAGCTATAATAAAACTTTGCTAACTTTATTTTTTTGTAAACTTAAATATTACTTTATACAATTTTACATTTTTTAGTAAATAATACTTATACTGTTTTATATTTTTTATATTAATTAGAACTACATTTATAAACTAAGCTTTTTTTTTGTTCGATATTAAAGTTAAACTATAGTTTTTTTTAAAAGTTTTATTAATTTAACAATATAAAGTTATTAATATAAATTTATATAACATTAAATTAAATATTAATAAAATTATTAATATTGCTTTTTTATTTATTATTTTTTTTGTTTAAAAGCTTTAGTAGCTTTTTTAACAAGCTATTTGCTACAGTATACTTTTTTTTAATAATATAGTATATTTTAAAATTAAATATTTTAATATAAACAATTTACTATATTAAAGTTATATTAAATAAAGCAAAAAAGTTATTATTAAATTAAGCTATTAATACTTTAGTATTAATTTTTAAATAAAAATAAACTTTATAAAAATAATTATATAAATATTTAAACGTTTTTATTACAGTTAAATATTTTTTTTTAATAATATTATAATTTAATTTTAAGCTTTTTTAACAATTTAACTTATATTAAACTAGCTTGATTGTATTATTAATTAGTTAAGCCAAAATAAATTTTTATTTTTTATTAAAAACATCTGTTTTAACTTATATAGAACTGCTTTTATAATTAATTGTAATAAAAATAGAAATATTAACTAAAGCATTTTTAAAAGTTTATATAGTTTTACGCTAAAGCGCTTTTTATATAAAAACAACGTTTTTTTAAATCAAAATAGTTAAAAATAAAGCAATAATCGAATATTTTTTAATTTAAATATAGTAATATATTATAATATTTAAAAAAGATTTTATATATAAGAAACTAATATATTCAAGCTATTTTATAATTTTGATTATTTTAATTTTTATTAGTTTTTAGTTATAAGTGCTATATATATAGCTTATAACTTTTGTTAAAAATTAACATTATTTACTTTTAATACTATTAACAGTTAAACTAGCTAACTTAAAATTAAATAGTATAATATTAATATTTTTAATATGCTTTATTATAAATTGCTTAATATTTAAAACAACTTTTTGATTTTTATAACAAGTAGTAAAACTTTTGATAACAATATTATTAAAAAAAAGTTTATACTTATAAAATGAAATATTATATAAAATTTTTAACAAAACTTTTAAAAAGTAAATAACAAAGTTAATATAACTTTAAAACAAAGTAATTATTTATAAAGTTTTTAAAAGTATAAAAAAAACAGTGCATATATAACTATATTTGTTTAAAAATACTTAGTTATAGCTAAAAAATAAATCGATAACTAATAGAATTTTATATATAGCAAAATTTTTAGTAAATTTATTACAACTTTTAAAAAAACTGGTATTTTTTATAAAAACATTATTTAATTTAATAGCTAAATTGATTAATTAAAACTTTTTATTTGCTTTTTTAACAATAAACTAAATATTATAATAAAATAAGTAAAACTTTTTTAATACTTTATTTTTTAGTTATATTTTAAACATTTTAATAACTTTTTTTTTTAATAAATTAAAAATTAAGATTTTTTTTGCTTATTAAGCTTTATAAAAAACTATTTTAATTATATATAAAAGTATAACTTTATTTTTAAGCTTATTTATTTTTAAAAAGTTTTAAACTAGTACTATTTTTTGTTTAAATAAAACTTTTAATAATATTGCTTTTTTTAGTTTTATAAACTTTATACTTTTTAAATTTTTTATAAACTTTTATACTTTTTTTAATATTAATTTAGTATTTTTTACTGCTTTAGCAAATCTAAATTAAATCTAAATAAACATTTTTAAAAGTAAAAGCTAAATAAATAAGTTGTAATTTAAAAATTCTAGTTTTTTTAGCGTTAATATAAATATTAATTAGCTAATATAATTGCTGCTTTTTTATAAAACATTAAAATTAATATTTTAAAAATATATACTGCTAATATATAATTTTTAATTGTATATATATTTATTTAAGTTAATTAATTTGTTTTTTTTTTAATTAATTAATACTTTTTTTTTTAGTGCTAACTTTTTTTAATTGTAAAATTTTAGTAATATAAATCTATTAAATAAAACATTATTTTAAAGATTTACTTTTTTTGTTTTATTTTTATATATTGTATTAATATTAAAAGCATTATTTTTTAAAATGTTAATATTATAATTAATAAATTTATTTTATATAGCTTATAGTTTTGCTATTTTTGCTTTTTATAAAACTGTTTATATCGCTGCTTTTATAATATTAACAAAATCTTCGTTTAAAAAACTTATTAAAACTTTTTTATTATTATTAAAACTAAAATTTTTAAAATATACAAAGTTATTAAAATTAACATTTTTTTTATGTAAATTTTTGTTTAAAATTATATAAAAACTCTTTAAAATTAATAATAAAAAATTAAATAATATATAATTTTTTAACAACAACTATTGTTTATTTACTTAATAAAATAATATTTTATATTTATTTATATAAAAATCTAGTTAATTTTTGCAAAAATTAATAATAAACTGATTTATAGCTTATAAAAAGCTTTTTTTGCTATTTATTTAGCTTTTTAATAAATAAATAATGTTTAGTTTTTTAACATATTAATAACATTAGTAATATTAATACAAAAGTTTTTTTTTAGCAAAAAAATAAAAATAAAAATACAAATACTACTAAATTATATATTATATATATAGTACTTTTTATTATAATATAAAAATATCTATATATATATAATAAAGTTTATATTTAATAAAAATAAAAAAGTTGCATTTTTTAATTTAATAATATATAGTGTTAAATTAATGCTTTTTTTTACTAAATAAACTTAAATTTTAATAACTTTTTTATAAATAGTATAAAATAACTTTTTAATAAACTTTTTTTAAATTAAATTAGTTTTTTATATTAATAATTAATATTTAATAATATATTTATTTATTAAAATATTTAATTAAACTTTAATATTAATAATTGTAGTAATAAATTTGTTAATATTATTATAATTTATAACTACTATAATTTTAAAATAAAACTTAATAAAATTTTTAACTGTTTTTAAAAATGTAAATATTAAATAAACTATAATAATTAATACTTTTTAAAAAAACTTTTAATTTATATATATTTGATTTAATTCTATTATTACAACTATAATATATAACTAATTAAATTTATTAATATTATTATTAAAGTTTAATATTTTAGCTTTTTAAATAATTTTAATTATAACTAGCTTTTAGTTTTAATAATTTATTTATATAAATATAAAAAAGCTTTATTAATTTAGATTTAATAAAGCTATTGCTATTATATTTATAAAAAGTTTTTTATTAAATTATAAATTAGCAAAATATAAAACTTTGCTTAATAAAATATTAATTACTTCAATTTTTAAACTTTTTAAATTTTAATACAATTGTTTAACTTTTTGTAACAAAATTTTAATAAATCTAAAAATTTTTATAACTATATTTTTAATTGTAAAATTTACTTTTTTATTAAATATATTTTTAATTTTTTTAAACTAAATATATTTAGTTAACTTTTATATATTTTTAATAAAAAAAACAAATATTATACTAAATATTTTAAAGCTTTGTTAACTAAGTTTTATATTTATTTTAATAAAGTTTTAAATTTAGTTAATAGTACTATTACTTTAAATTAACAAAATATTTTAATTAATATTAATAACGTTTTTATTATTGTTTTTTTTTTTTTTAAGTAGTTTTATATATTTAATAATAGCTATATCAGTTTATAAAATACTAATATTTAAAAAGTTTTTATTAAAAATATATTTGATATATTTTTTAATATTATTTTTATTTTTATATATAATTTAAAAATATTTATTTAATAAACTTTTATTTATAAAATATTTAATAGTTATAAAACTTTTTTTAGCTATATATACAACAGTATTTGCTATATTAACTTTTTTTATATTTAATAAGCTAAATTATATATTTATAATATTAATTATTTAAAAGTTATATAAAGTTATAACTATTAATAAAATTTAATTAGTTATTTTAGTTTATTAATTATAATATTTTTGTTTAAACTTTTTATTAACTTTAATAATTTTATTAAATATAAACTAATAATATATTTTTTAAACTAAATAAATGTTTTTATTAAAACAAAAAATATAGATTTATTTAAAAGTTTTTTTAATAATATTTTTGCTGTTTTTTTTAGCTTTTTATATTATATTAAAAAAAAAAGTTAAAATTTTTTATAAAAATAAAAAAGCTTTATTTTTTAAATATTATTTTTAATTATAATAAAAAATATTTTTTTTATTATATATTTATATTTATTTATAATTTTTAAAATAATATTTTAATTTGTTATAAATATAATAATTAATATTATTTAAATTTTAGTTTATTTTATATTTTTTTTATTTTAATTATTTTTTATTGCTTTTTAATTTAAAACTAAATATAACAAAAATATTTAAAGTTAAATTAATAAATAAAACTTTTTATAACTAAAAATTTAATTGTTATAACAAAAAATTTAGTTAATATAAATAATAAAAAAGTTATTTATATAATTATATAATAAAAATATTTAAAAAAAATATTTAACTGTTTTAATTTTAAAAAATAGTAAATTAAAAAAAAACTAGTTTATTTTTAATTTTAGCTTTTTTTTTTTATTAGTTTTATTTTTTAAATTACAATTTTTATTTTTTTTAATTGTTTTATAATAAAATTAACTTTATTATTTAACTATTTTTTAAATTTAATAGCAAGTTTTTTTTATTATAAAGTTATAAACTTGTTATTTATTATAACTTAATATTAGAACTAAATAATTTAAAAAAGTAATTAAGTTATAAAAAATGCTAAAAAATAATAATTGTATTAAAAAAGCTATTAATTATATAAGTTTTTATTATATATATATTATATAATTTTTATATTTTTCGATTTAATATTATAATAAGTTAATTTAAATATTATAATAATTTATTTTATTAATTTAAATTATAATTAATTATAAACTATAATATATAAAAAGTTATAGTTTATTTAAAAATTGCTTATAATATATTTTAATATAAAGTTTTTAATATTTTTAAATAATTTATAAATAAAAGTTTTATTATTGTAAGTTTTTTTTGTTTTTTTTATTTTTTTTATAAAAATATAGTACTTTTTAAAATATAACTTTATATTTTTAACAATATTTTTTTTAAATTTTAATTTATATTTTTTTAATAAAGTTAATAAAAAATATTAGTATTTAAAATTGTTATAATTAAATATTAATTTAAATTTTTATTTAATTTTTAATTAAATATTAATATTTTTAATATATTTATAAATAATTTTTATTTATTATTTTAACTATATATAAATAAACAATTGTTTAATTAAAAATTAAATAAAAATTTTTTATATTATAAATAATATTTTAAACTGTTTTAATTAATTAATAATAGCTTTTTTTTTAAACAATAAATAAAAAAACATTTTTAAATTAAAAAATTTTAATAAAATTATATATATAATATTTTTTATATTTTTAATAAATAAAGCTATAATAACTATAGTAATAATATTGCTATTAAATATTTTTATATTAAAGTTTTAAATTATAAAATTAAAATTAATATTATTATTAAAATTAAATTAATAAAATATTTTAATAAATTTATTTAAATTTAATAATATAAATATAATAAAAATATAAATTTATAAAATAACAAATAAAAA
>MU378453.1:0-23689 GCA_022495175.1 Hypoxylon argillaceum | reverse complement strand
TAAATATAATAAAAAAAACTAAATAATTTATTTTACTTTTTTAATTATATTTTATTTTTTTATTTTTTTTTATAATTATTATTATAAATATTATATAATATTATTAATTTTATACTTTTAATTACTATTTTATTATTAACAGTATTATAAAAACAACATTATTAGTTTTATATTTTATATATTATTTTATTGTTAGTACAATTACAAAAATAATGCTTTTATTAAATACTAAACGTAGCTAAAAAAAACAAAACAAAGTGTAAGTGTAAAAGCAAAAAGTATTGTTATAGAAAGCTTTTTAACTAAATAGCTAGTTTTGTTTTTTTTTTATTTTGCTGTTAATACAGCTTTTTAAACAACATTTTATTTAAAACAATTTATAATTTGATTTAATTAGTTTACTTTTTAACTTAACTGCTTTACTTTTTATTTTGATTGAATTTTTAGTACAATTATAATATTAATATATAACTAGATTTTAAAGCTATAAGTTTTTATTACTTTTAATAGTAACTTATAACAATTTAACTATTTAATTTATTAACTTTTAAATTAATATTTTGTTTTATTGCTACATTATTTTTTTTTTTAATAGCGCAAGTATAATTAAAACGCTAAAAAATAATTAGCGTTTACTTTTTCAATTGTACTATATACTAAACGCTGCTTTTAATAGCTTAAATTATATTGTTTTTTAATATAATTTAAAAGTTTTAAACTTTTTTTATAGTAATAACTAAAGCAAAATAAACTTTGTTACTTTTTTAGTAAATAGTAACAAAGCTATAGTTAAAGATTTAAATAGCGCTGTATTTAATAAACTGAACTTGTTTAATTTTAAACTTAATTATTTAACAACTAGTAAAATAACATTTAAATTTTGAGCTATTATTATTAATAGTTATTTTATTAAAAATACTGATATTTTAAAAAGCTTGTTATTTATTGCTTAATTAATAAAAGAAACTTTTAATTTGGCTTTTTTGTATAATTAGCTAAAATAGCAGTTTTTTACTTTTTTGTAATAAAAATATAACTTTGTTTAACATTAAATAACAATAATATATTAAAAAGTGTATAATTATAATATGTTTTTTAGCTAATTTTACTTTTTGTTTTTTTTATTTGTTAACTAAGTAGCTTGCTATTTTTTAAAAACTTTTAAAAAATGAACTATTTAATTTAAAGCTTTTAAAAAACAGAATATTTAATTTAAAAGCTTTTAAAAAATAGAATATTTGTTTAAAAGCTTTTAAAAAATAAACTATGTAATTTAAAAGCTTTTAAAAAACAGAATATCTAATTTTTGCAAATATTTTATTTTTTAAGCTTTTTTTTTAACTTTTTAAGCTTGTTAAATATTCTAGTTATAAACTTTTTTTTTATACTTTTATTAAATATATATTAAAAGTAGTATTAACAACTATATTAAACAGTAATAAGTACTATAAAAGCTATATTTTGTTTTAGCTAGCTAAATATATTACTAATAATAACTTAGTTATATTTAATAATATTTTAACAAACAACAATTTAATAAATAAAATAGCATTTTAAAAAAAGTTAACTTATTAAAAAATACTGTTTTAACATTTATTATTAAATTATAATAAGTTTAAACTTTTGTTTTAATTAATTAAAAACTTTTTTTTTATATTGTAAATACAACTTTTAGTTAAAAGAAGTTATAATATCGATAGTTATATTATTTAGCTCTAGTTTTTAAAAGTGTTTTTAAAACATATATTTTATTTGTTTTATATTTTTTTTTTTTATATTATACTGTTGTAGAATTTATATTATACTTTTTAATTTGTTATATTTTATATAATATATAATATATAACTTAGTGTTTATAATGTTAATAAATTTAATTATATATATTTGTTTTTTTTAAATACATTATTTATTTTTAAGTAATATATTGTTTATTTGTTTTTTAATATATAGTTTTTATTTATTAATAACTATATATTGCTAATACTTAAATATTTCTGTTTATATATTGTTATAAACTAATATTTTATATTGTTTGTTTAAATGTAAGCAAAAGCTAATATATTGTAAACTAAAGTTTGAGCTTATATATAAAAGCGCTAAATTTATTTGCAATATTGTATATTATATAAATATATTGCTGTATTTTAAAAGTATTTAAAACAGTTATATAACAAATATAAGTTATATTATTTTGTTAGTTTGATTATTATTTTGCAAAAATATAATACAAAAGATGTTACTACAAGCAATATTTTAAAAAAAGCAATATGTAACTTTTACTGCAAATATTTATTAACTATTAACTTTAATTTGTTAAACTTTAAAACAACTTAAATAAATTTTAAGTTCTATAATATATTATATATTATTAAGCTTAAAAATTAAACTAATGCTTTAGTTTTATTATTTATATTGTTTTATAAATTAAAATATTTAACTTATATAAAGCAAATAATTAATTATATATTTAAAAAGTTTGTAGTATATTTATATTTACAAAACTTGTTTTAAAATATAAATTTGCTAAATATAATAAAAAAACTTGTTAAAAAGCTTTTTTTGCTATATTAATTTAAAGTTTATAATATTTATAAATAGTACTTTTAAACATTAAATAAAAGCTAGCTTTTGTTTAATGTGCTATAATTTGAGCTATTTATACTAAGCTTTAATTTTATACAAACTTTTTACTATTTTTAAACTAGTATGTTTACTTTTAAGCAGTTTGTAAATATAAAGCGCATTTTTTAAGCTTTTTAAAACTACAAAAGCTAGTTATACGCTTTGTTATTTTTTATATTATTACAAATATTACTATTTAATTATAGCTTTTGCTGCAAATGCTATATTTTATAATTATATTTTATAGCTATTAACTTTTAATAGCTTATATTTATATAAATGTATTAACTGTTTGTTTTAGCAAACTATATAAAATATAACTTTTGTTTTTTTGTTTTAACTAAAAATTTTAATACTTTAGTACTAATATATACTACTTGTTTTATTAAACTTATTAAAAAGTTTGCTATATTTGTTTTATTTAATATTAACTTGTTTATTAATTAGTTTTTAATAAAATTATATACTAAATATTTATATATTAATTAGCTATTTTTAAGTTTGTTTTAGCTTATTTGTACTAGCAGTATATTTTTTTGATATTTTTAAATATAAAAACAAAAGTTTAATATTTGTTTTTTTAACAAACAAAAGCAACAGTGCTATAAGCTTAAAATCGAAAACATTGTATATAAATATAGTATAATATAATTATTAAATAATATATTTTAGTAATATATATTCCAGTTTAACAATACTATTTTAAATAAAGTATATTTACTGTTTTTAAAACTATTTTATAGCAGTAAATAGCTGCATTTATAAAATGTTATATAAAATACTGTTAAAACTAATGCTTTATTTAAAATAATGTTGTAAATAAATATAGCGTAAATATTAATATATATAATATTGCTTAAACAATATAATAAAATATATAAACTATATAACAAAACATATAAACTAATACTATAAACTGTTATTTATATATATAATTTCAACTTTTTTAAAATTTACAAAAAGTTATTTAAATAACTAAACTTTTTTAGTACTGCTGTTAAAACTGTTTTATATAAAAACTTATTAAACTTTAACAATAGTTATTTTTATATTTTTATATTTTTTAATTTATATAAACTTTACATTAAAATATTTTTAATATTAAAAAAAAAAAAAGTTATTGCTTTATTTAAAAAAAACGATATATTATTTAATAGCAACATGTTATTATTACTTATTTTAATGTAGCAGTAACAGTTTAAAATAAACATAACTAATAATAAATTTAATAAATATAAATACTGCTTCTAATTATTATATATATAGTTAATACTAAGTAACTAAACTAAAATTATAGTTTAAAAAGCTAAAATTTTTGTTCGTTGATATATCAAAGTTTAAACTGCTTAAAATGCTGCATTTAACTATTAAAACTTCTACTACATATTATAAAACAATTAAACCAACTATTGCAGAATTTATATTAAAACTTATATTTTTATTACATTTAACTTTGAATATATAAAGTTTTTATATTTACAATTATTAAAATGTAACAACAACTAATAATTCGACTTTTTTAGCATTTTTTATTGCTGCTTTAGCTTTTTGACCTATTGTATAAAAAATTACTCAAATTATAACGTATTAACTTTTTTAAACTAAACGTTTTTGTTTATAGTAGCTATTTATTTATTATTAGCTAAAAACTAGTTTAAACTACAAATATTTAATATATACTTTATAATATACTAATATTATATTATTTAATAAATAGTACTATATAAATCTAAAAAATATGTTAGTTTTACTGTTTTATTGAAATATTTAACAATAAAAAGTTATAACAGCGACTTTTATATATATTTTAAATAGTTTTTTGTACTTTTAATAACTTACTTTGTTTTATACAAAAGCTAATTGTATTACTGCTTCAGTATATATTTTTATGCTGTAAAACTGCTATTTTTGCTTATTAATATATTTGTATAGCTCGATTTACTAAATATAATTATGAACTAATTAATATATGTTACAAATGTAAATAATAAATATAACTTTGATATAGTTATAAATTTTATAAAAAAGCAAAAAAAGCTTTTATTAAAGCTTACTAAGTAAAAAAAATATATTAAATAATACAATATAAAAAGTAAAAATAGTATTAGTTTTATATTAGTTATTAACAATATTAACTATATTAATAATAGTAACTATATTAATAATATTAATAATATTAATAATTATTTATTTTTAAAATAAATAAACTTTTTTAAAACTTATAGTAAAAAAAAAATTAAATATAAATTTATTTTTACTTGTAATATTGTTTTAACTTAATATAACAGTTATATTATTTAAACTTTAAAAAAAGCTACAAAATATAGCTAGCTTTTAAAAACTGATTTTTTTATATTAGCTAGCTAAATAAGTTTTTAAAAAACAGAATATATAATTAATTTAAATATTTTATTTTTTAAGCTAGCTTTAAACAACTAATTTTTTTATTTTATATAGCTATATAAGCTTTTATAAAATAAAATATATATTTAATTTTATATATTCTATTTTTTAAATTAGCTTTTAAATAAGTGTTCAAATTTATAATATTTAATTGTTTCAATTTTTATTATTAATTAATTTAGCTATAGAAATTTAGATTTAACTAATTTTGCTAACTACGACTTTTTTTTTTTTTTAGTTAATATTTTTATAAAAACTGTTTTAAAAGTACTGTTTTTAAAAAAGTGCTTTTTTTTAGCACTTTTTTTTAAAACTAAAGCTTTTGTTAAAACAAGCGAAATATTAATTGAAAGCATTTATTTTTAAGCTTTTAGTAAAACAGCTGAAACATTAATTAAAAATGCTTGTTTTATTTAAAAGCTCTTTTTTAAAAAGTTTGTTAATATTGTATAGTTTATAATATATTTATTTACTTTTATTTATTATTTGCTACTTTTAATAGTTTAATTATATATTGTTAGTAATATAAAATCTTTATTTATTTTTATTAGTTGTACATTTAGCTCAATAATATAATTATATATTATTAATTAAACAAAATTTTTATTTATATTTATAAGTTTTTTGTTTAACTTAATAATTTAATTATATATTATTAATACTGTGGGATTTTTATTTATTTTTATAAGTGCTACGTTTAGTTTAGTAATTTAATTATTTTCTGCTAATACTACGGGATTTTTTTTAATATTTATTAAATTTACATTTAGCTTAATAATTTAGCTATGTTTTATTAATACTACAGAATTTTTTTCGATATTTATTAAATTTATATTTAGCTTAATAACTTAGCTATGTTTTTTTAGCAGCGTAAAATTTTCTTTAGTATTTTTTTTAATATTTTTTTTATTATTTGTTAAATTGTTTATATTATATATTCGAAGTTTTGACTACAGTTTATTATTTGTTGAATTTTTGTTTAAATTAATAATTTAGTTTTTAATAGTTTTATAATAGCTGCTTTTTTTATATATAAAGTTATACTGTTTTAAAAATACTTTATTTAAAGTTTTTAATTAACTTTTATTATATTTGTTCGGATTTTTGTTTATTAACTACTTTTTAAAAGTTTAACTAAATGTAATTTTTTTATTAAGCTAAACTTAAATTGCTAAAAAAAATAGCAGCGATTTAACAAGTTTTAGCTAGTTTATTAGCTAAACAAACATTTATTAGTTGTACAATTTTATATTAAAAACATTAAGTTTTTTATAATTAATATATACTATAAACAACAATAAGTTAATATATAATATTTAATTAAAATTTTTTTACTTAGTAGATTTATTATTTAATGCTATATTAATATATAAAAAATAATTTAATATAAAGTTAATACTAACAACTATATAATAATAGTAACTGTTTAAAAAAATATTTTATATAAACTAGAAGTACAAGTTTATTGTTATATTTAAAGCGTTTTTTATTTTAATAGTAAATTTTAAGCGGGCAAAAAAAGTGTTATAATTTTGCGACATATTTTTATAATACAACTGAATTATATAGTTGCAATTAATATTGTTTAAAGTACTAACAATAATAAAAAAATTTTAGTAAATTTTAAAATTCAAAGTTTAGCTATTAAAGCTAAATATAATATAAAATAATAAATTTAAAAAAACTAAAAAATTAAAAATAACGCTGTAACAATATAAAGTTTTTTTTTTTAATAAAAGTTAGTTAAAATAAATAATATCTACGATAATAATTTTAGTAGTAGTATAAAGTTGATTAAAATCTGACATATATATATTAACATTTTTTTAATAAATATTAAAATAAATATTATAAATGAGTAAACTAGTTATATTAAGTATATAAGTTATATGTTTTATAAATAAAAGTTAATATATTATAAACAAAAAAAGAAAGTAGAAAAAAAAAAAAGTTAAAAAATAAAATATATATAACTAGTAAATATTCCGTTTTTTAAAAACTAAAAAAAAAAATATTTATAACTTGCAAATATTTTGCTTTTTAAAAGTTAAAAAACGAAATATTTATAACTTGCAAATATTCCGTTTTTTAAAAGCTAAAACTATATATAAAATGTTATTTACTATTAAACAAAAAAAAAAAGCGTTATTACAACATAATATATAACTTTTTTTTTTAGTTTATTATTAATAAATAAAATATATAAAAGCTTGTTTAATATAACAAACTAATTAAATAAAAAATATAAATAGTTATAGCGAAAAATTAACAGCTAAATATATTTGTTAATATAAAAAATGTTAAAAAAAAATAAAGCACTAATATTGTTATATTTATAAAACAGTTTTTTAATTATTATAACTTTAATAAATAAATTTTTAAACTTAACAATTTTACTATTAAATTTTTATAGCTTTAATAGTTTAAATAGTTCAATATTTATATTTGTAGCAAATATAATTTATATTATAGTATAATTATAAAAAAGCAATATTTCGCTGTTTGTACTAGTTGTTACATTAAAATATTTCTATAAAATATTAATTGATTATTATAAATATTTATATAAAACAGTTTTATTAAGCTTAAAATTTAAACAGTATATAACAAAAAATACAGTTTATATTTTTTTAAAGTAATATATTATATTTATAAAATTTAATATTTAAGTTTTATTTATAGCAATATTATTTATTTTCAGTTTAAAGTTTTTTTTTAAATTAATATTAATTTAATTTATAAATATTAATTTAAAATTAACAACTTTTTTATTTATTAGATTTAATATTTGCTAAATAATATTATTTAGTAATAATGTTACAGTTAAGTTTAAAATATATAATATAAAAGCTATTGCTTTTATAAATTTTTTGTAAAAATTAAAGTTTTTTTTATATTTTTTATATATTAATTTATAGTTTTTAACATTTATATTAAAAAATTTAAATATATTTATAACTATTTATATTTATAGCAAAACTAAGTTTTATATGTTTTAAATCTTTTAATATATTTTTATATTTAATAAAGTTAATTTATACTTTAGTTTTATATTAATGCTTTTTTAAAATAAAAAGTTTATTTTAAAAAAAGTATATTTTATATTAACAGCTTAAAAGCAAGTAAATATTAAATAAATATATAGTGTTTAGCTTTAATTTTTTATTAAATGTTTAAAAATTTAAACTAAATTATAAAATAATGTTTTATAATTTATTTTATTAAATTGTTAAAAGTTTATTTTTATAAATATATAAAATGCTATAATTAGTATTATTATATATTAAAAAGTTAAATTTTTAATATTAATAAAAACAGTATTTGTTTTTAATTTTTAAACAAACATATTATTTTTAATGTTTATAAAAAATATAATAGTTATAAAAACTGTTTTAATTTAAAAAGTATAAATAAGCTGTTTTTTAGCTTTAGTAAATTTTATTAAAGCTTTGTTACAAAAAAATTTATATATTAGCTTTAAAAAATCAGTAGCTATTAATATATTAATAAAACATTTAGTTATAAATAAAGCTTTAAAAAATAAAATATTTGTAAGTTTAAATATTTTGTTTTTTAAAAATATTATGTTTATTTTTTAGTTTAAATTATTTACTATTTATACAAAAGTAATATTTATAATGTTTTATAGTAACAAAATATATATATGTTGCTTTAATATTTAAATTGCTTTTTTAATTAATTAAAAAGCAAAAAATATTAAAAATATAAATAATTTTTTTTATAAAGTTTGTTTTATTGTTATTGTTTTTATTAATATAATTTAATAACGTTTTATAAACAATTACTTTTTTAAGTTTATAAAACTAATCAGAAATATTAAAACTTTTTTTTTTAATAATATTACAAAAGTTTTATTTGTTGTAGTTATTTTGTTTATTTAAATAGTATTATATTTTTTAAATAATAAAATTTTAGCATTTTTTGCTATACTTTTTTTTAAAAATTTTTTTATTTGTAATAAACAACATATTAATAAATATATAAAAAATTTATATAATTAAAGCAAAAAAGTAAAGCTTAAAAACAAAATATATAAAAAAAAAGCATTAAAGCTTAAAAATAAAATATGTAAAAAAAAAATGTTAAAGTAAAAAAGCTGAAATAAATAGCAAAAAGTGCAGCTTTTAAAAAAAAGTTGTAAAAAAAATAAAAAAAGTAATTGTATAAAAGTTGTAAAAAAAATAAAAAAAATAGTTATATAAAAGTTGTAAAAAAAATAAAAAAAACAGCTGTAAAAAAGTTGTAAAAAAAATAAAAAAAATAATTATAAAAAAGTTATAAAAAAAATAAAAAAAGTAATTGTAAAAAAATAGTAAAAAAAATAAAAAAAAAAGTTGTAAAAAAAGCTAAAAAAATAATATATATATTCTATTTTTTAAATAAATAATAAAAAATATATTTATATATATAAAAAAAAATACAAAATATAATATATTTAAAATATAACTTATATTAGTTTAATATTTTAAAAATTAGTTATAATTTTTAAAATATTATATTTTAATATAACTTTATTAAAATATTAATATTATTAGCTATTATTAACAAGTTTACTATAATTTTATTTGCATTTTTTGTTTTAGTTTTTTTAGCTATAAGTTTTTTTATATCATTTTTTTTTTATTTACAAAATATTTTAGTAAAAAATGCAATAAAGTTTATTATAAAAATGTTTTTTTATATAAAAAATATGTTTTTTTTTTTTTGCGTTGTTTTAATTTTAAGTTTAAATATATTAATAAGCTAGCTAAAATTATAAAAAAACAAAACTATTAATATATTGCTTATAATAGTTATATTTTATATATTAACAGTTAATTTTAAGCTTAATATTAAATTGAAACGTTTTGTTAAAACATCAATATTTATAAAATTAGCGTTTAAATTAAAAGCTAAAATATTTTTATTAAAATGTTTTAACAAAATTTTTAGTTTTATAAAAAATATATTTGTTTTAAATATTGTTTTATTGCTATTTTTATTTTTTTTATTTAATATTTTAAATAAAAATATATATACAGCAATAGTTTTGTTTATTTTTTTTTTTAATTGCTTTTTTTTTATTTTGTTAGTTTTATTAATTTTAGCTATTTTAATATTTACTAAAAATGTTATATTAAAAACTAGTATAAACAAAGCTATATTTAAAAAATCGTTATTAGTTATAAAAACTTAGTAGTTTTAAATATTGTTTGTTTTATAATCTACTGTTTTATTTTTAAGTAATAAGCTTAATAGCTTTTTAAAAGCTATATTTGCTATTTACTAAAATATAATATATAGCTAAAAAACTAATATTTATAATTAAATTAAATACTTATATATAAAATGTAATTTAAAAAAAGATTTATTTTAAGTTTAATTAGTTTATAATATATTATATAATTTAAAATGTTAAATTGCTATAATAATAAATGTGCTAAAAAAGCAAACAAGTTTTTAAGCGATAATATTTGCTGCTTTAAAGCTATATAAAAGTACTAGCGCAAAAAAAACTAGTAATAAATATAAATTAACATAAATAATATAAGTATAAAATAAAATTTAAAGTTGCGATTTTAATAGTAAAATATTATATAATACTATAAATAACAAGCTAATAAAAATAAAAAAAAAAAAAAATAAAGCAAATATAAGTTTTATTTATATATTAATTTTAATAATTTTATTTTATATAAGTTTAAAATTAAATGTTTATTTAAAAACAAAGTTAAATTTGTTTTTTTAATAAAAAATATTTTAAATATATTAGTTTAAAAAAAAATTAAAAAAAAAGTTGAAATAAGTACTAAAATAATTAGCTTAAAAAATTAGCAAAATAAATGTTAACTAAACAAAAAAACTATAGTATTTAATAAATATATATTTTTTTACAATGTAGTTATATATAACATTTAAAATATTTAAAATATTTTAAATAATTGATTTAAAAAAAGTTTTAAAAAAAGTGTTACAATAAAAAGTTTATTTTTAAAAAGTATACTATATAAAATACAGCAACTTATTAATACTGTATTACTTTTTAGCTTTAATAAATATATAATATATATTAAAATATTTAAAGTTGAAAAAATTACTAAAATTAAACAAAAGTTTAATATATTAGCTTAATTTTTTTTGTTAATACTAAAAAATATAATACAGCTTATTAAAATATTTTTTTATAACAAAAAAAATAAGTTTTTAATAAAAAAATATAAATTTTTAGCAAATAGCAATAGTAAAATGTTTAAAAGTTATATTTTAAACTGTTTTAATTAATTATATATTAAAACTTGCTTTTTTTTTATTTTTTAAAAAAATATAATTATATAGCTAAATTTAAATAAGTCTTTATAACAAAAAAAATAAATTTTTAATAAAAAAATATAAATTTTTAATAAATAGTAATAATAAAATATTTAAAAGCTATATTTTAAACTATTTTAACTAACTATATATTAAAACTCACTTTTTTTTTATTTTTTAAAAAAGTATAATTGTATAATTAAATCTAAATAAGTTTTTATAACAAAAAAAATAAGTTTTTAATAAAAAAAAATAGATTTTTAACAAATAGCAATAATAAAATGTTTAAAAGCTATATTTTAAACTACTTTAACTAGCTATATACTAAAACTTGCTTTTTTTTTATTTTTCAAAAAAGTATAATTATATAACTAAATTTAAATAAGTTTTTATAACAAAAAAAATAAGTTTTTAATAAAAAAGTATAAATTTTTAATAAATAGTAATAGTAAAATGTTTAAAAGTTATATTTTAAACTGTTTTAACTAGTTATATATTAAAACTTGCTTTTTTTTTATTTTTTAAAAAAATATAATTGTATAGCTAAATTTAAATAAGTTTTTATAACAAAAAAAATAAGTTTTTAATAAAAAAGTATAAATTTTTAGTAAATAGTAATAATAAAATGTTTAAAAGTTATATTTTAAACTATTTTAACTAACTATATATTAAAACTCGCTTTTTTTTTATTTTTTAAAAAAGTATAATTATATAACTAAATCTAAATAAGTTTTTATATTAAAATTTAGTTTTTATATATTAATTAAGTTTTTATAAACTTATAAATACTTTGTTAAATAAGTAAAAGTTTTTATAAAAAAATAAGTTGTTATATATTTTACAAAGTTGTTTTTTTTTATTTAAATATAGTTAGCAGTTAATATATTATATGTTTTAAACATATTTATATATTTTTTAATATATATAATTAAAGCTTAGTTGTATTAAAAATATAACAATATATTATATAATTATTTAAATTTATTTTTTATTAAAAATTAAGAATTACTTTAGTTAAAACAACGCTATTTTTAATTTAACTTTTATTAAATTTTTATTTATAAACGAAGTAAATTATTTAAGCTTTTGTTTTTTTTTTTTTAGCTGTAACTGCTTGTTTAGCTTTTTTTTTAGTTTTTTTAGCAGCTTTTTTTTCTGCTTTTATTTCTGCTTTTTTTTTAGCTTTTTTTGCTTTTGTTTTAGCTTTTTTTCTAACTTTTTTAATTTTAGCGTTTGTTTTTTTTTATATTAGCTTTATTTTTTTAATTCTTTTTTTTTTAAAGTTTATATTTTTTTTGAACTTAGTTTTAGTTTTTTAAATAATAATAAGAACTTTTTTTAATGCTTTTTTAAACTTGAAATTGTTTAAGTTTTATTTAAAATAATTTGTTAAAAAAGCTAGTTTTAAAATTGTAATAAATAATATAAAATTAAAGTTGTTAAAATTAGCAATAAGTTATATAGCGCTTGCAATAAAGTCGAGTTTATTACAATTATTTAAGTAGTAATAATTTGCTAAGTTGTTAAATATAAAACGAGCTATAAAAAACAATATGTTAGTAATTTTAACTATATATTTTTTATTAATAAAAACTAAAAAAGCGAAAGCTTTTAAAATGTAATAAGTAATAAACTAGTTGTAAAAGCAACAAATGATTTTGTATATAATTAAAATGTTTATTTTTTTACGAATTTTTTTGTTAATTTTGCTTTTTGTAATAAATTAACAAAAAAACTTCTGCTATATAATTGCTTTATGCTGTTTAAATATAGTTTTAAACACAATAACGATTATTTAGTTTATAAAGTGTTTTTGTTCGATTTTAACAAGTTTGCTTAAAATTTAATTTAAATTGTTTATATTTTATAAAATTAAAAAAACAAAGCTACAATAATAACAAAAATATAAATTAATATTTGTTTTTATAATATATATATTACAAATTAAAACATTTATAGTTAATATAAAATCGTTAAATATAGATACAATATTAGCTCGTTTTTTAGTTATATAGTAAAACGTAATTATAAAAACATTTAAATCAAATAAATTAAACAAAATATATAATTTTTTATTGCTAAATAGTTAATGTTATTAAATAAACAGAATAATTTATATAGTAAATATTAAAACTAAGTAAAATTTTTATTAAAAAATAAAATATATAACTAAATAACATATTTTGTTTTTTAGTTTTATAATTATAGTATATTTGTTTATTTAGTTTAAAAACAAAATATTTAAATATGCTAAATATTTTATTTTTTAGCTATACAATTATAGTACATTTGTTTTTTTAGTTAAAAAACAGAATATTTAAGTATATTAAATATTTTGTTTTTAATCTTTTTTTTAATATATTGCAGTAAAATAAAATATAACAAAAAACAACTTATTGCTATAACTATAGCGAATTTATTATAACAATTGTTTAAAGCAGCAAACTTTTTTTATTTTTAAGCTTGTATATATAATTGAAAATTTAAATAACAAAATAAACTATAAGCAAGTTTTATTTAATTATATACTAAAATTAACTAATATAATCAATAAAAAAAACAATACAGTTATTTTTTTTTGTTTTTTTAAAAATATAGTTAGTACTATTGTTATTAATGTTTACGATTAGTTTGCAGATTTTTTAAACTTTTATTACAACAAAAAGCAGTACTAATTGCTTTTTTTTATTAGAACTGCTATTTTTATTAAATATATTGTTTTTACTATTTTTATTGTTTTTGTTATTTTAGCTATTAATTATTTTATTATAACTATTAGCTTATAAAAAAGCTTTATATTTTTGCTTTTTTTTTTTTTTTAAGTATAAAGTTTAATTGTTTTTAAAATATAATGTTTTTTCGTTATTTAGATTTAAAATTAAAATGTTAAACTTTTTTTAAACTTCGAAGTTAAATATAGCAAAATTTTTTTTACTTTAAATATAGTTTTGTTTTTTTTTTTTTGCAGATTTTTTATTTGTAAAATTTTCAAACATTATATATAAACATTTTTAATAACATTTAAACTAAAAATTATATATAGCTTGTTTAATATTATTTAAAACAATTTATATTGTAATAAATTTTATACTAAAAATATTATTATTAAAAAAAATTTAGTTTTTATTAAAGTTTACAATTTTTATACTTATGTTTTAATACAAAAAAACTTGTTAATAAATAGCACTTATTATAATGTAGCAAAAATCGAAACTTTAGTTATATTATTTTATAGTTATTTAAAAAAGTATAAACAAAAGTATTTATTAGTAATAGCTACTTTTAACATAAGTTTAAATAAGCTTAAATTTAAGTAATAAAACATCAATATTATTTAATTTTTTAAAAAAAAGCTTATAAAAAAGTTGTATAAATAAATATTTAATATTGTTTATATTAATATATAAAGCAGTATTAAACAAATTATAAAAGTTCAATATGTTTTTATATAGTTTTAATTTATTGTAACAAAATAGTAAAAATAAAATTTTTAGTAGTTTTAAAAATTTTAAATAAAAATATTTCAATATGTTGTAAAAATAATTTATTAATAGCGTTGTTAAATAAAACAAAATAATGTTGCATTAAATAAAAACAACTATTTAATATATAATATTTTAAAAGTTTTTAGTTATATAAGCTTTATTAACAATTAATAAACTAAAGCAGTATTATTTTAAAATAAAAATAATATCGATTTTACTTTTTTTTTTTAGTTTTGTTTGCTTTTTAAAATTTTTTTTTGTTAAAATTTGTTTTATTAAGTTTGTTTTAAGTTTAAATTTAATAAAATTATTATTATTAAATAAACTGAATTTTTTTTGCTTTAATTAAATAAAGTTTTTAATAAGTTGTAAAGTTTTTATAATATAACAATTAAAAAAAGTTTGTATAAACGTTATAATAATTATTTAGCTGGTTTAAAAGTAGTTAATATAAACAAGCTTAATAAAAATATTAAAAACAAAATATTTGTAAATATAAATAAAATATTTTGTTTTTAAAAAAAATTGTTTATTTTACAATTTTTTTTATTAATAGTTGTTATTATTTTTTTTAAATCTTGTTAGTTTAAAATTTGACTTTTTTTTATATAGTTATATTTAGTTTTGTTTTTTTTATATATAAAAAAAATGTTAAATATATTTTTAAAAAATTTTTATAAATGTTAAAAAGTTTGAACTGTTATAAAAAATATAGTAAAAACTAAATAAAAATAATATTTTAATGAACTTTTTATTTATTTAAGTTTTATTTTTAAAATGTAATAAATTATTGTTTTATTGTAAATAATAGTTTTGTTAATTTTGTACTTATTTATAAAAAAAATAAAACGTAAAAATGTTAATATTTTGTTTAAAAGTTCTGCTATATTTATTAAAAAAAAAAAGTTAGTAGTAAGCTATAAAGTTAAAAAATGAAATATATTTAAATAACTAAATATTCTGTTTTTTAAATAAAATAAAACTACATTTATTAACAAGTTAATAAAGTTAATAAATAGTTTTATTATTTAAAGCTATTTTTATGTTTTTTTAGTTAATTTTAAAATAATTAGCAGTATTTTAAACTAAGAGCGACTTTTTTACAAAACTGCTAATTGTTAATTAATTAATAGTAACATATTTTTGTTTTTAAGTTTTTACTTTTTTGATTGTTTATATAGCTAAAGCAGCATTGTTGTTAATAGTTTTATTTTTAAACTTTATTTTTGCAACTTTAAAAGTTTGCTAAATTATATTTTATTTAACTAAATTTTTTAGTTTATTTTTATTGTTAATATAAACAATCGCTTTAATTTTGGCGCTTTTTTTGCTTTATATTAAAAATTCAAAGTTATTAATAATACTTTAACTAGCTAAAGCTTTTGCTTAATTACAAATATATTTGCAGTTTATAATATTTAAATGTAATAATTTTTGTAAGCTTTTTATTGCAAGTAATAACAGCATTTGCTTTTAAATAACAAACAACTAAAACAATATTTTTTGTTTTTTTTAAAAATTTTAAAACTTATAAAAATTAATAAAAGCATTGTTTATTAGTTTTTTTAAATAGTTTACTATATAATATTTTTTGTAGCTTTTTTGTTTTATAAGCTGTAATTTAATAGCTATATTTGTTTTAGTTGTAAACTTAAAGCTAGCTATTTTATTATTAACTGTATTATAAACAGCAAATTGTTTAACGTTTATTTTAGAAATAATATATACAACTTTATTAGTAATAATAAAAAAAGTAATAATGTTTTTGTTTATATATTGCTGTTTATAGTAGAAATTACTGCTTAGTTTATATTAACAAAACTAATAATAAACTATTATAACTAATACTTAGTGCTAGTTTTTTATAACAAAGCTAAAAATTATAAAGCAGCTATTGCTACTACAAATATAGAAATAGTTCAAAAATATAACAAACAAGTTTTTTGCTACTGTTACTATTGTATAACTAATAGTTAATAATAAATAATTTTTATTAGTTAATACAATGTTTATATTAAAAAAGCTAAATATTTTGTTTGTTATTTATTAAGCTACTATGTTATAAGTTTTACTGCAGTTTATTAACAGCTATAATTTGTTGTTTATAAAGTTTAAAAGTATAACAACTTTAAATATTTTTACGCTTATATAAATATTGTAATAATTGTAATATAGTTTTAATATAGCTAATATTATAAAAAAGTTAAAAATGAAAAGCTGTAGCAGTTAAAAAACAAAATATTTAAAAAACTAAATATTTTATTTTTTAACTTTGTATAAATAAAATATATAAAAAAAAATTATATACTATATATATTAATAAAAAAGTAAAATATATTTATATATACAAAATAAAACTAATAAGTAAAAAATCTACTTTATAATTTATAACAAGTTATACTATAAACTTTAATGTTATATATTTATATATTTTTTACTTTGTTATTGTTATAAAAAATTTATATTTATATTATTTTTATAGTTGATAATATTTTAACTAGTAAAACTTTAGCTTTATTGCAAAAAAAATACTAAGTTAACTAAAAGTTGTTTAAATAAGTAGCAAAAAACTTTTGTATATTTTTGCTTTAAAAAAAGTTTTTTTTTTTATAAAGAATTAATAATAACTTGATTATTTTATAAATATGCTAATATATATATATAGCAAAAAATAAAGCATATAGTAAAAAAGGACTTAAAAAACAAAATATTTAAAAAAACGAGCAAACATTTTTAGTAAAAAAAGATATAAAGAAAAAAAAAGTAAGCATTTTTAAAAAAAAAAGTTATAAAAAATAAAAAAATAAAAAAAAATAAAATAAAAAAATAAATAGATATAAAATATTCTGTTTTTTAATTTGTTAGTTAAAGCTAAAAGTATTTAAGTACTAAAATAATTACATATTAAATATTCTGTTTTTTAATTAAATTTTTAAGTAATAAAATAACTACATATTAAATATTTTATTTTTAACATATATAATTAAATATAAAAAAATAAAAAATAATAGCAAATAATAGTTATTAATAGTTAATTAATTATTAATTATTAGTGCTATAAACTTGTAATATATATTAAAAAAGTTTAACAATTTATTTACTTAAATATAAAAGCTGTTATAACTAAAGATTTGTATATATATAGTAAATTTAATATATATAAGTAAACAAATATACAACTATTTATTACTTAATAATATATTAGCTTATTGTTATAAATATATAACTACATTATTAAATAGTAACTAGTTTATATATTAAATATATTATTTAATAGTTAATTAAATATATAATAAAAAAATAAAAAAAAACAAAAGATGCAATATAATATCTAATGTTTTTATTAAATGCATAATAAAAAGGTAAAAAAGCGCAAAAAATGCAATATAATATCTGGTATTTTTATTAAATATATAATAAAAAAGTAAAAAAGTGCAAAAGATATAATACAATATTTAGTATTTTTATTAAATATATAGTAAAAAAGTAAAAAAGCGCAAAAAATATAACACAATATTTAATATTTTTATTAAGTATATAATAAAAAAATAAAAAAGCGCAAAAAATGTAACACAATATTAAATATTTTTATTAAGTATATAGTAAAAAAGTAAAAAAGCGCAAAAAATGCAACACAATATTGGGTATTTTTATTAAGTATATAGTAAAAAGATAAAAAAGTGCAAAAAATGCGATACAATATCTAGTGTTTTTATTAAGTATATAATAAAAAAGTAAAAAAGCATAAAAGATATAATACAATATTTAATGTTTTAATTAAATATATATAGTTAATATAAAAAAAATAAAACAAAATTTTAACTAAATTAAACAAATGCTTTAAGTTAACTTTAACTTATAACTTGTTACAATTTATAGCATTTTTATTTACTTTTATTTATTATTTGCTGCTTTTAATAGTTTGATTATATATTGTTAACAATATAAAATTTTTATTTATTTTTATTAGTTATATATTCGGTTTAATAATATAATTATATACTGCTAATTAAATAGAATTTTTATTTATATTTATAAATTTTTTGTTTAGTTTAATAATTTAATTATATATTATTAATATTATAAAATTTTTATTTATTTTTATAAATGTTATATTTAGTTTAATAATTTAATTATTTTTTGCTAATATTATAGGATTTTTTTTAATATTTATTAAATTTATATTTAGCTTAATAATTTAGCTATGTTTTATTAATATTATAAAATTTTTTTTAATATTTATTAAATTTGTATTTAGCTTAATAATTTAGCTATATTTTTTTAATAGCGCAAAATTTTTTTTAATATTTTTTTTAGCATTTTTTTTATTATTTATTAAATCGTTTATATTATATATTTAAAGTTTTAACTATAGTTTATTATTTGTTAAATTTTTGTTTAAATTAATAATTTAGCTTTTAATAGTTTTGTAATAGCTGCTTTTTTTATATATAAAGTTATACCGTTTTAAAAACATTTTATTTAAAGCTTTTAGTTAACTTTTATTATATTTGTTCGAGTTTTTGCTTATTAATTACTTTTTAAATGTTTAATTAAGTGTAATTTTTTTATTAAATTAAACTTGAACTATTAAAAAAAATAACAACGATTTAATAAGTTCTAGCTAGTTTATTAATTAAACAAATATTTATTAACTATATAACTTTATATTAAAAATGTTAAACTTTTTATAATTAACATATATTATAAACAATAATAAATCAACATATAATATTTAATTAAAGTTTTTTTGTTTAATAAATTTACTATTTAGTATTATATTAATATATAAAAAATAATTTAATATAAAACTAGTACTAATAATTATATAATAACAATAGCTATTTAAAAAAATATTTTATATAAACTAAAAATATAAATTTATTATTATATTTAAAACATTTTTTATTTTAATAGCAAATTTTAAATAAATAAAAAAAATGTTATAATTTTATAATATATTTTTATAATATAATTAAATTGTATAATTATAATTAATATTGTTTAAAATATTAATAGTAATAAAAAAATCTTAGTAAATTTTAAAATTTAAAGTTTAATTGCTAAAACTAAATATAATATAAAATAACAAATTTAAAAAAACCGAAAAACTAAAAATAATGCTATAATAATATAAAGTTTTCTTTTTTAATAAAAATCAACTAAAATAAACAATATTTATAATAATAATTTTAGTAGTAATATAAAGTTAATTAAAATTTAACATATATATATTAACATTTTTTTAATAAATATTAAAATAAATATTATAAATAAATAAACTAGTTATATTAAATATATAAACTATATACTTTATAAATAAAAGTTAATATATTATAAACAAAAAAAAAAAGCAAAAAAAAAAAAAAGCTAAAAAATAAAATATATATAACTAGTAAATATTTCGTTTTTTAAAAACTAAAAAAAAAAATATTTACAACTTATAAATATTTTACTTTTTAAAAACTAAAAAATGAAATATTTACAACTTATAAATATTTTATTTTTTAAAAGCTAAAATTATATATAAAATATTATTTACTATTAAATAAAAAAAAAAAGCATTACTACAATATAATATATAATTTTTTTTTTTAATTTATTATTAATAAATAAAATATATAAAAACTTATTTAATATAATAAATTAATTAAATAAAAAATATAAATAATTATAGCAAAAAACTAATAGTTAAATATATTTATTAATATAAAAAGTATTAAAAAAAAATAAAACATTAATATTGTTATATTTATAAAACAGTTTTTTAACTATTATAGTTTTAATAAATAAACTTTTAAATTTAACAATTTTACTATTAAATTTTTATAGTTTTAATAATTTAAACAACTTAATATTTATATTTATAATAAATATAATTTATATTATAATATAGTTATAAAAAAGCAATGTTTTATTATTTGTATTAATTATTATATTAAAATATTTTTATAAAATATTAATTAATTATTATAAATATTTATATAAGTTAGCTTTATTAAATTTAAAATTTAAATAATATATAACAAAAAATATAGCTTATATTTTTTTAAAATAATATATTATATTTATAAAATTTAATATTTAAGTTTTATTTATAATAATATTATTTATTTTTAGTTTAAAGTTTTTTTTTAAATTAATATTAATTTAATTTATAAATATTAATTTAAAACTAATAACTTTTTTATTTATTAAATTTAATATTTATTAAATAATATTATTTAATAATAATGTTATAATTAAATTTAAAATATATAATATAAAAATTATTGTTTTTATAAACTTTTTATAAAAGTTAAGATTTTTTTTATACTTTTTATATACTAATTTATAATTTTTAATATTTATATTAAAAAATTTAAATATATTTATAACTGTTTATATTTATAACAAAATTAAGTTTTATATGTTTTAAATTTTTTGATATATTTTTATATTTAATAAAATTAATTTATATTTTAGTTTTATATTAATATTTTTTTAAAACAAAAAGTTTATTTTAAAAAAAAAATATTTTATATTAATAAGTTAAAAACAAATAAATATTAAATAAATATATAGTATTTAGTTTTAATTTTTTATTAAATATTTAAAAATTTAAACTAAATTATAAAATAATGTTTTATAATTTATTTTATTAAATTATTAAAAGTTTATTTTTATAAATATATAAAATGTTATAATTAATATTATTATATATTAAAAAGTTAAATTTTTAATATTAATAAAAATAATATTTGCTTTTAATTTTTAAATAAATATATTATTTTTAATGTTTATAAAAAACATAATAGTTATAAAAACTATTTTAATTTAAAAAATATAAATAAACTATTTTTTAATTTTAATAAATTTTATTAAAACTTTATTGTAAAAAAATCTATATATTAGTTTTAAAAAATTAATAGCTATTAATATATTAATAAAACATTTAATTATAAATAAAACTTTAAAAAATAAAATATTTATAAATTTAAATATTTTGTTTTTTAAAAATATTATGTTTATTTTTTAATTTAAATTATTTATTATTTATATAAAAGTAAAATTTATAATATTTTATAATAATAAAATATATATATATTGCTTTAATATTTAAATTGCTTTTTTAATTAATTAAAAAATAAAAAACGCTAAAAATATAAGTAGTTTTTTTTATAAAACTTGTTTTATTATTATTATTTTTATTAATATAATTTAATAATGTTTTATAAACAATTATTTTTTTAAATTTATAAAATTAATTAAAAGTATTAAAACTTTTTTTTTTAATAATATTATAAAAATTTTATTTGTTATAATTATTTTATTTATTTAAATAATATTATATTTTTTAAACAATAAAATTTTAATATTTTTTGTTATACTTTTTTTTAAAAGTTTTTTTATTTATAATAAACAATATATTAATAAATATATAAAAAACTTATATAATTAAAACAAAAAAATAAAACTTAAAAATAAAATATATAAAAAAAAAGTATTAAAATTTAAAAACAAAATATATAAAAAAAAAGCATTAAAACAAAAAAGCTAAAATAAATAGTAAAAAATACAGCTTTTAAAAAAAAGTTATAAAAAAAATAAAAAAAATAATTATATAAAAGTTGTAAAAAAAATAAAAAAAGTAATTATATAAAAATTGTAAAAAAAATAAAAAAAGCAGCTATAAAAAAGTTGTAAAAAAAATAAAAAAAATAGTTATAAAAAAGTTATAAAAAAAGTAAAAAAAGTAGTTATAAAAAAATAATAAAAAAAATAAAAAAAAAAGTTGTAAAAAAAGCTAAAAAAATAATATATATATTTTATTTTTTAAATAAGTAGTAAAAAATATATTTATATATATAAAAAAAAATACAAAATATAATATATTTAAAATATAATTTATATTAATTTAATATTTTAAAAATTAATTATAATTTTTAAAATATTATATTTTAATATAATTTTATTAAAACATTAATATTATTAGCTATTATTAATAAGTTTGTTATAATTTTATTTGTATTTTTTGTTTTAACTTTTTTAGTTATAAGCTTTTTTATATTGTTTTTTTTTTGCTTATAAAATATTTTAGCAAAAAATGCAATAAAGTTTATTATAAAAATGTTTTTTTATATAAAAAATATGTTTTTTTTTTTTTGCGTTATTTTAATTTTAAACTTAAATATATTAGCAAGCTAGCTAAAATTGTAAAAAAACAAAACTATTAATATATTATTTATAATAGTTATATTTTATATATTAATAGTTAGTTTTAAACTTAATATTAAATTAAAATGTTTTATTAAAATATTAATATTTATAAAATTAACGTTTAAATTAAAAACTAAAACATTTTTATTAAAATATTTTAATAAAATTTTTAGTTTTATAAAAAATATATTTATTTTAAATATTATTTTATTATTATTTTTATTTGTTTTATTTAATATTTTAAATAAAAATATATATATAGTAATAGTTTTGTTTGTTTTTTTTTTTGATTATTTTTTTTTTATTTTATTAGTTTTATTAACTTTAGTTATTTTAATATTTATTAAAAATGTTGTATTAAAAACTAGTATAAACAAAGCTATATTTAAAAAATTATTATTAATTACAAAAGCTTAATAGTTTTAAGTACTGTTTATTTTATAATTTGCTATTTTATTTTTAAATAGTAAACTTAATAGCTTTTTAAAAGCTATATTTACTATTTATTAAAATATAATATATAATTAAAAAATTAATATTTATAACTAAATTAAATACTTATATATAAAATATAACTTAAAAAAAAATTTATTTTAAGTTTAATTAGTTTATAATATATTATATAATTTAAAATGTTAAATTGCTATAATAATAAATGCGTTAAAAAAGCA
>MU378452.1:0-23716 GCA_022495175.1 Hypoxylon argillaceum | reverse complement strand
CTAATATATTTTTTAATATTTTTATAAAATATTAAACAATATATTATTTATTATATATTTTATATTAAAAATATTAAATATATTTATTATTTTTAGATTTTTTTTATTTTATTTTTTATATTTTTTAAATTTTTTTATTTTTTTATTTTATAAATATTAGTTTTTTTATATTTAATTATTGTTGAATTAATGATTTAACAGGACTTGTATATATGTATTAGGTGTGTACAACTAGGACTTTAACTAGGACTTTTATTAAGTAACCGAATAAATAAAGAATATAAGGACCTACTAGGATCTACAGGACCTACAGGTTCTATGTACATACACATGTAAATAACCTGTGTATGACCCTTTTGGTCGTACTTCTTTTTGTAGAATACATACACGAATCAATATAGAACCTTAGGACCTAGAAACAGACCCCAAACCTTACAAATTACTCCAAATCTTTTTGTATATATATATACAAAAACTTCCACTAATAATTATTATTACAAATTATATATAATTTATTATAATATTTATTAACAAATTTATTAAATTTTTTTATTATATTTTTTTTTTCAAATTTAAGTTTTAAAAATTAAACTTTTTTATATATTTTTTATATAGTTTTATTTTATTTTTTTTATTAATTTTATTACTACTTTTTGTTTTTGTTTATTTTTAAAACTTATAAAGTTAATTTTTTACTTTTTTAAATAATTTAATTTAAATAAATTAATTTTTAACTTTATTAAACTAATTAAAATAAAACTATTAATAGTTTTATTTAAATTTTATTTTAATAAATATTAAAATAATATATTATTTTAATTATTATAACTTGTTAATTTTATTTGTTTAATTTATTTATAAATTCAATTTATTTTTTTTTATTTTTTTTAAATTTTAATATATATAATATAATTTTTTAAAAATCTTTTTAATTATTTATATTATTATTTTTTTTTTTTTTTTTATTTATATAAGTTTTAGTTTATTAATTTAAAAATTTAAAATATTAAATTTATTTATAAGTTAATATATATTAATATTTTAAAAAATTTTATTTTATTTTAATATTAAAAGTAGTTTTTAGCTTATTTTATATAATTATTTATATTATTAAAATTAGCTTTTTTTAGTTGTTTAAACTATATAATTTAGTTAAAAAAATATTCATTTTTTATATTATAGTTGATTTTACAATTTTGAAAAATTTTTAATTTAATAATATTTTTATAGTTATAATTACTATAATATTTTTTATATTTTAAATTTATTTTAAAACTAGTATATTTTTTAATACTTTTATAAAGTGTTAAATAATATATTATTTACTATATATTTTATATAAAAATACTAAATATATTTATTATTTTTATATTTTTTTTTATTTTATTTTTTATATTTTTTAATTTATTTTTTTTTTTTTTATATATATTAGTTTTTTTATATTTAGCTATTATTAAAAATTATATATAATTTACTATAATATTTACTAATAAATCCACTAAATTTTTCTATTAAATTTTTTTTTTAAATTTAAGTTTTAAAAATTAAACTTTTTTATATATTTTTTATATAGTTTTATTTTATATTTTTTATTAATTTTATTATTACTTTTTATTTTTATTTATTTTTAAAACTTATAAAGTTAATTTTTTACTTTTTTAAATAATTTAATTTAAATAAATTAATTTTTAACTTTATTAAAATTAATTAAAGCAAAACTATTAATAGTTTTATTTAAATTTTATTTTAATAAATATTAAAATAATATATTATTTTAATTATTACGACTTGTTAATTTTATTTATTTAACTTGTTTGCAAATTTGATTTACTTTTTTTTTTTTTTTTTTAAATTTTAATATATACAATATAATATTTTAAAAATCTTTTTAACTATTTATACTATTCTTTTTATGTTTCTTTTTCTTTTTTTATTTATATAAATTTTAATTTATTAATTTAAAAATTTAAAGTGCTAAATTGATTTATAAGTTAATATATACTAATATTTTGAAAAATTTTATTTTATTTTAATATTAAAAGCAGTTTTTAATTTATTTTATATAACTATTTATACTATTAGAATTAGCTTTTTTTGTTTGTTTAAATTATATAATTTAATTAAAAAAATATTTATTTTTTATACTATAGTTGATTTTATAATTTTGAAAAATTTTTAATTTAATAATATTTTTATAATTATAATTATTATAATACTTTTTATACTTTAAACCTATTTTAAAACTAGTAATTTTTTTAACACTTTTATAAAGTATTAAACAATATATTATTTACTAGATATTTTATATTAAAAATATTAAATATATTTATTATTTTTATATTTTTTAATTTAATTTTTATTTTTTATTTTTTATATATACTAGTTTTTTTATATTTAACTATTATTAAAAATTATATATAATTTATTATAAAATCTATTAATAAATTTACAAAATTCTTCTATTAAATTCTTTTTTTAAATTTAAGTTTTAAAAATTAAACTTTTTTATATATTTTTTATATAATTTTATTTTACATTTTTTGCTAATTTTATTACTATTTTTTGTTTTTGTTTATGTTTAAAACTTATAAAGTTAGTTTTTTGTTTTTTTAAATAATTTAGTTTAAGCAAATTAGTTTTTAACTTTATTAAAACTAATTAAAGCAAAGCTATTAATAGTTTTATTTAAATTTTATTTTAATAAATATTAAAATAGTATATTATTTTAATTACTATAACTTGTTAATTTTATTTGTTTAATTTATTTGCAAATTCGATTTATTTTTTTTTTTTTTTTTTAAATTTTAATATATATAATACAATTTTTTAAAAATCCTTTTAACTATTTATACTATTATTTTTGTTTTTTTTATTTTTTTTATTTATATAAATTTTGATTTATTAACTTAAAAACTCAAAGTATTAAATTTATTTATAAGTTAGTATATATTAATATTTTAAACAATTTTATTTAATTTTAACATTAAAAGCAATTTTTAATTTATTTTATATAATTATTTATACTATTAAAATTAGCTTTTTTTATTTGTTTAAACTATATAATTTAATTAAAAAAATATTCATTTTTTATACTATAGTTGATTTTACAATTTTGAAAAATTTTTAATTTATACTTTATTTAAATTATAATTATACAAATAATTTTTATTTTTTATATTATATTATACAACTTTTTATTTATTTCATTTATTTAAAAAACTATGAATTATTTTAATGTTTTAAATTTTTAGTTTTAATTTATTAATATTGCTAAATTGTTATTATAAAACAGTTTAATTAAAAGCGTTAATAAACATTACTTTATATATATATTTATATATATATATATATATATATATGTTTATATAAATATATAAATAGCAAAAATAACTTTTTAAGTTTTTATATGTAAAATTTTCTGTTGTATAAATTAACTCTGCTTTAATACTGTTAATTTTTTATTTGTTTAATATTATAAAAGCTGAAAAAAAAACAGCTAATATGGTATATATAAAAATACTGTATATTTAGAAGAAAATATTAAGCTAAAAAAAAAAAAAAAAAAAAGATTAAGTTTACGATAGCAAGCTTAATTATATATAGATTTTTTACTTTGTAATAAATGTTTCGTTTATTATTTTAATATTATTTGTTATGTATTTATTATTTGCTTTTAATACAATAAAGTAAATATTTATTATAAAGTATAATAAATATTTTAATATATTTTTTATATACTGTTTTTTTATATAGTAAATATAGTTTAATTATAACTAATATTTAATAATGCTTTTTTTTATATAATAATTATTTATTTAATAAATAGCTTAATATATAATAATTTATTAATTTATTATATAAAACTGATTAAATTAAACAATAATTAGTTATTAATATATGCAGCTATTATATAATAAAACTATTATTTAAAACTAATTATAATTAATAATTTAATAATATTTATTAGTTTTTTAATATTTAAAAGTTTTATATAATATATAATTTAAATTAATAAAGCTAATAAATTAAATAAGCTATATTTAATATATTATATAATTATTAAATTAAAATATTTATATAATATTACAAATTAATTTAATTAATATATAATATAAAATAGCATATACTTTTTAATAAAATAATTATTTTATTATATAATATAAAGCAATTAATATAATATATTTTATATTTAAAAAGTTAAAAAATATATACAAGCTAATAGTTTATATATAATATAATATATTGTTATATACTTGTATAAAATAAAAATTTATATTATATACTATATAATATTTTGCTTATATATAATATAATATATTGCTTTATATTTTTACATATAAAAAATAGTACAATATTTCTTACTTATATATGCTATAGCATATTATTTTATATTTATTTATATATAATATATTGTAATATATTTTACTTATATATAATATAGTATAATATATTATATTTATATATAATATAATATAATATGTTTTATTTATATATAATATATTGCAACATGTTTTATTTATATATAATATAGCATAATGTTTTATATATATATTATATAGTGCAATATTTTTAAAAGATAAAAATAATTAGCTAAAACATTTACTGTAACTAAAAAAATCGATTCAAAAGTATTTATATTTTTTTAAAAGTGTTTAATAAAATAAGATATAAAAGTTTTATAGTTTATATTTTATACAAATATTAGCTAAAAAAAACAAAATAAAATAATATTAAAAAAGCTAAAAATAATAACAAAAAATAAAATAAATTTTTAATATAAAATAATATATAAGCTTTTAGTTTAACTTATTTTAAAGCAAAAAAGTCAACTTAGTAAATTTTATATAAAAAGAAAAGTTAAAAATATATAAAAAATCAACAAAAAAAACGAAATAAAATAATATTAAAAAAACTAAAAATAATAATAAAAAACAGTATAAATTTTTAATATAAAATAATATATAAGCTTTTAATTTAATTTATTTTAAAGCAAAAAGTTAACTTAGGAAATTTTATACAAAGAAAAAAACTGAAAATATATAAAAAACTAAAGCAAAAAACGAAATAAAATAATATTAAAAAAGCTGAAAATAACAACAAAAAACGAAGCAAATTTTTAATATAAAATTATATATATACTTTTAGTTAAACTTACTTTAAAACAAAAAAATCATTTTAATAAATTTTACAGCAAAAAAAAAACTAAAAATATATACAAAACTAAAAAAAAAAAACAAAATAAAATAGTATTAAAAAAGCTAAAAACTATTAAAAAAAACTAAGTAAATTTTATAAAAAAACTTAAATATACACTTTTAATTAAACTTACTTTAAAATAAAAAGTAAATATAATAAATTTTATAACAAAAAGCTAAATTAAAAACAATAAAAAAATTATAAATATTTTTTATATATTATATATTTATAATTTAGCTTTTTTTTTATTATTTTAAAATTTTTATTTAATAAAATTAATTATTAAACTTTTATATATTTTATAATTATAATAATAAATTGTTATAAAATATTTAAAAAAATAAACAATATAAAAAACTTTATATATAAAATTTAATATTTGCTTTTATTTAAACTTTTTTTTTATAAAAAATATATAATAATATAAACAAATTTAATAAGCTTTATAATAAAAAGTTTTTTATATATATTAATATAATAAAAAAAAATATAATAAACTTGTTAAATATATAATTTAATTTATATATATATAGTTAATATATAAAAATATATAACTATTATATAATTAGATTTTTTATTAAATAGTTAATAAAATAATACAATAAAGCTTATATATATAATAAACTTATATATAAATTAGTTTTTATTTAACTTTTTTAATTAAATATTTTTTGTAATAATAACTTAGCTGTTATAATTATAAAAAGTATAAAAGCTTAATAATTAATTTTATTAATTAAAAACTTTAAAATAAAAAAAAAAAAAAAAAAAAAGCTAAATTAAAAATATATAATATATAAAATATATAAATATATAAAATCAATAAATTAATAAAACGTTGTATAATTTAATTAGTACAAAATTTAATTAAAGTATTATTAAATAAAATATTTCAAAATAAATCAAATTAAAAATAATAGCTTTTAAAACTTAATAAAAATTGCTAAATTAATTTATAATAAAATAAAAGCTTTTAAAATAATAAATAATATTAAAAGCTTTTTTAAAATATTATTAAAGCAAAAATTTAAAAATTAATTTTTAAAATAAATAATTGTTACATTAATAATATTAATATATTTAAATTAAAAACTTAATATTTATAAAACAATTTAAATATTTTTATATATATATATATATAAAGTTTTATTAATAAAAATTATATAAATAAATATAAAAATAACAATTTAAATTAAATTTTTTTTTTTTTAAAAAAAAATAAATTTTATAAATAAAAAAAAAGCTGAAAATATTAAAAAAATTATAAAAAAATTCAAATAAATAACATATTAAAAAATAAAAATAATAGTAAAAAATATTATAAATATTGATTTAGTTTTATATAATTAATTATATATAATAAAAGTTAAAATAAAATATAATATTATAATTATATAATATTATTGTTGTTTTTATATTTTAAAAACTATTTTTATATATATTTTTAATTAAAATAAACTTTTTATTTTTAAACTTGTTAAAATTTATATAGTTTTTAAACTTAATTATATTTAAAAATATAACTAATAAAACATTTAATTATAATATTATATTTTAAAGCTTAATTTATTAGCAAATTTAAAATAAGTTTTTTTAAAATTTAAATTAAAAACTTTTTTTATATTTTTTTAATTATAATTTATATATATAAAAATTTTATATTTTTTGCTATATTAAATTAATATATTTTAAATTTTTATTATAAAAACAGCTTTATTATTTATTTTAATTAATTTTATTTTAGTTTATTTTTAGCTTTAATAATAACAATATATTTATTAAATTTTTAATTATAATATATATATTATAATTAAATTTATTAAATAGTTATATTTTAAATAAATATATTAATTATTATAATAAAAACTTAAATAAATAATTATAAATTAATTAAAATTTATTTATTTTTAAATTTTATTATAATTTATAAATTTAAAAAATATTAAATATATTAATTTTAAATAAATTATTATTTGAAAATAATAAATAAATATTAAAATTAATAAAAGTTTAAAATATTTAAAACTTTAATAGTTTTTATAATTAAATTATAAATTTTTATTTATATTTATATAATATTATTTTAAAACTTTAAACTTTTTATACTATTTATAATAATTTTTTATTATATAAACTTTTTTGCAAAAACTTTTTAAATTAAATAAAACAATATATTATTAACTAAAGCTTTTTTATATAATATTAAAATATAATATTAAAAACAGCAAAAAAGTTAATAAAACAAAAAAAATTTTGCTTTTTTTTTATTTACTATATTTTATTTTTTGCTTTTTTTATTTTTTTTTACTTTTTTTAAATTAATAATTTTTTAAACTTTTTTTTCTTTTTTTTTTAAATTACTAGTTTTTTAAACTTTTTTTTTTTTTTATTATTACTTTTTTAACTACTTTTTTTTTTTTTTTTTATTTAAACTTTTTATTTATATTTTTTTATATTTATATTTAAATTGTTAAAATTTTTTTTGTTTTTAAACATTTGTTAAAATATTTATTTAATATTTTTAATAAAGTTTTATTAAAAATTTTTATTTAGTTAATTAACTTTTTTTATATATTTTTTATTTTTTTTTTATAATTTATACTATTAGTTTGTTTTATATATAATAAATATTTAAATTAATTAATATATTATATTTTTTTATAAAAGTAATAAAAAAAGCTAAGCTTTTAAAAAAAGTATATTTAATTAAAATAAACTTTAAATTTTTAATACTTTTTTTTATATTTAATAGTTATATGTTTATTATTATTAATACAATATATATAATTTATATTAAAACATTAATATTAAGTTTTTAAACTGTTAATTTATTAAAAATACTATATCAAAATTTTATAAGAAATTTTTTTTTTTTTATAAAAAATAAAAATATAACAATAATAAAAACATTTAATATATTTACAAAGTTATATTTAATTTTAATAATAAAAACTTAATATATTTAACTTTTTAAATAAACTATATTTTAAAATTTAAATTAAAATAAATATAAAAAAAAAACTAATATGTAATTTTTGCTTTATTTAAGTTTTATTAAAAAAGCTATTTTATAATAATATAATTTAACAATAGCTGCTATTAAAGCTTAGCTTAAAAAAAAAAGCAAATAAAACAATATATAAAAGCAAATATTTTATAATTTAGCTATTACTTTAAATAAATTTGTTAGCTACTATTTAAACAATTATTAATAATTTTATTACTAATAAATAAAAAGCTTTATATAATTTTTTTTCGACTATTTCAAAGTAAAAAATTTTGTTATTATAAACAGTACTTTTTATATATTATATAAACTGTTTAATATATAGCTTATAAAAATCAATTTTTTAAATATTATTAAAACAAGTTTTAAAAAGCTATTTAAATAAATATTTTAAGCAAATGTTATTAAATAAAAATATTTAAACAATAATAATAATTATAATTTTAGCAATAAAACTAATATAAAAACTTTATTAAATACAAAGTTTATTAAATTAGCGTTAACAGTTAAAAGAAATTGCTATATTTTAATATAACTAAATATAACAGCTTGTTTTAAAGTTAATATTAAACTAACTATATTATATATAGCAAAAAAAGTCGTAGTAATAACATTTACAAATATAAATTTAAAACTAGTAAATATATTAAATTATATAAAAATAACAACAAAATAAACGTTTTAATATATTAATTTTACTATATAAAACAAATTAATAAAGCTTTAATAAATCAAAAAACTAATATAAACACTATTTATAAAAAAAACAGATCTATTAAAAAAATAATATAATTATATACTATTTTATATTTTTTTAAACATTTTAAATTAAATCGATAATAAAAACTAAATAATTATTAAATAAATAATAGCTAAAAAAATAACAATATAAATTAAAATATAATTAATGAACTACTAATAATTATAATATAGTTTTATAATAGCTAATAATATAATATTATAAATTATTTTTTTTTTTTAAAAAATATAACTATTTAAAGTTTTTAAAACTAGCAGTTTAATTTAAACAATAAAAAAAAAACTAATTATTAAATAATATAACTTAAAGCATTAAAAATATTATAACTGTTGTAAATATAGCAAAATTGTTTAATATATTAACTGTAGCAGCTATAAAAACAAATATAAAAAAAAAATATAAACTATTAATATACTGTATTAATTATTATAAACTTTTTTCAGTAAAATATAAAAGATGTTTTATAACATTTAAAAAAGTTTATAAAATAATTGTTAAATTAAAAAAAAAAAAACTTTAAACAATTAAAAAAGCTAAAATAAAGCGTTATATAAATATAAATTTAACAAAAAAAAAATAATATAAAAGTTACTTTTAGTATAAATTATAGCATATATAGCAATAATATAAATAATATATAAATAAATCGCTAACAAAAATGTTTCAAAAACAATAATATAAAATAATGTTAATTAAAAAAGCTTAAATAGCAACTTTAAAAATAGTATAAAAAACGTAAAAATAACAACATAGCAATAAAATAATATTAAAATAATAAAAGTTTAAAAAGTTATTTAGCTAGCAAAAATAAAAACTATAGTTGTTACAGCTTTAGCAAATAAGTAGTAAAAACTATACAAAATAGTTTAAATTATTAAAAACTGCTTTAATATATTACTATAAGTTTTAAACTTAAAAAACAAATAAGTTAATAAATAATAAATTTTTAATAAAAAAATATTGTAACATTAGTTATATATATAACTAATATAAAAAAAAAAGCTGAAAATAATATAAATAAATATAAAAAAATCGCTTAAATTAATAATTAAACTATTTAATATATATTAAAAAGTAAAAATAAATATAATATATATTTAAAAACTATAAATTAAAACAACCATTTAAAAATAAAACTATATAAAATATAACATTTATATATTAATAAATAATTAAAATAAAACAAATAAACAGTTAAAAATTATAACTTATATATATAAAAAAACTTAGCTATAAATACAATAGTATTAACTTTTACTAATAAAAAACATATTATAAATAAATATTAACAAATATATAATATTAAATATATATTATAAATTTTATATAATAAAAATAATAAATTATATAATTAGTTTATTATTAATATTAAACTATATAATTAAAAAAAATTAAAATATAAAAGATTTAATATTTAAACTAAAAATTAAAAATAAAAATAAAAACACTAACTTTATTAAATAGTTAATATATAACAAAATATTTTTTATAAATATTTCTAATATATTAATTTATTAAATAAAATATATAATAAATATAATTTTCTTTAACATTTCTTTTATAAATATTATATTTTTAAATAATAAACTATTTAAATTAAATTATTATATTTAAATAACTATAATATTAAAATAAAATATTTCAATTTTAAATAGTTATAAATTATATTTAAAAATAAATAATAAATCGACATTTATAAACTATATAACAAATAATATAGCAAAACTACTTAAGTTTAATTTAAAAAAAGCTAATTAAATAAATTATTTAAATGTTTATATAAAACAACTTTTATATACTTTTGTAGCAATAATAAAAGCAGTAAATAAACTAAAACGAAATAAAAGCTACAATATGTTTTAATAACTAAAAAAGTACTAAAATGTTTTTAAGTAATACTAAATTAAGCAAAAAATAAAGCTAAAACTAAAACTTAAAACATAAAAGCAATAAAAATATATATAAAAATATAAAAAATATTTTTAAATAATTCAAAAAATTAAATATATATATTAAATAAAACAAATTAACAAAGTTAAAATAAACTACTATTTATATAAACTTATAATATAAATAAAATTAAATATAAATTTTAAAGCTTTTTTGTTTTAAATTAATAGTAAAATAGTCGAAAATAATTTAAATAAAACAAATATACTATATTAAAAAATCTTTAAATATTTTTTAAATAAAAACAATTTAAATTATAACTTATTAAACAATTAAAAAAAGTTAAAAGTAAAAATCTTTTAAATTATATTAGCTATAATAAAAAAAATAAAAAAAAACATAATTAATATAACAAATATATTGCTAAATTTTAACTATATATTAATTTAACTGTTTTAAACTTATTAAAATATTATAAAAAGCTATATTAAAATGCTTTTTAATAAATGTTAATAAATAAAACACTTTTTATAAATTTAATAGCAAATAAAAATAGTAATAATTTTTAAAGTTAATAAAAAAAACTAAATAATAGCTAAATTTTAATATTTTATAACTTTACTTTTATATATAAACAAAAATTTAAAAAAGCTTTATATAAAATAAATAATATAAGTTATATTATAATATAAAATTTTAAGCTTAAAATATAAAAGTATTTTATTTAAACAGTTAGTTATAAATTTAATAGTTTTATTTATATATAATATAAAGCTAGCTTTAATAACAAAAAAAAAAGTCATAATAGTTACAATAAATATTTAAAAAACTTTTAATATATTATTTTATAAATGTTTGCTTTAAAAACTATAGTTATAAAAATAACTTTTAATTTTAATATATATAATTAATTTTTTTTTTATAAAAAAAAAAGTGCATATAAAGCTTAAAACAGCTATTATAAAATATTATTTAGTAAAATATAACACTTTATAAAAGTCGCTATAATTACTAATTTTATATATACTATATTTAATTAAGCTATTTAATATAAATTTAAAGCTATAAATTAAATATATAAATAATATTAACTTATAATAAACTTTTTAGTTATTAAATAAAAATGTTTTTTTAATTGTATAAAATATATAAAATATTTTTATTTACAGTAATATAAACAAAATCTTTTTTGCTTTAAAAAAATATAAAGCTTTATATAAAATTATAATAAATAACAACTTTTATATAAACTTAATAATAAATATAAAAAATAATAAAATCTTAGTTTTATAATAGCTAAAAGTTTAATTCGACAAAAAACTAAAATTTTATAAATATATGAAAAAGCAAATAAATAAAATTATAAAGCTTGTAAATTTTATAAAAAGCTTTGCAAATATAAAATATAATTTGCTAATATAAACATTATACAAAGCTGTAATTATATATGTTATATTTATAACTTTATATAAACATAAAATATAATATAGCAATAAAACTAAGTTAACAATAAACTATATTTAATTAAATAAAACAAATGTTAATACAAAACTAAAATATTATATAAACAAAATTAAACATATATTATTTATAACAGCAAAAGCAACTTTATTAATATAAAAAACTATTTTAACTATAGCTATTTTTAAAAATATAAAACTTTTAATAATATAAATTATATTTAATAAAATGCTATATAAGTTTTTATACTATTTATAAACTATAAATATAAATTATTTTTTAATAGTATATTTAAACTACTAAATTATTAAAAAAAATAAAAAAACGAATATTATAAAGTGTTTAAAAACTAAAATATAAACAGTTATAAAACTAATTATAATAATTAAAAAGTTTAAATTAATAATACTGCAATATTTGCTAAATTTTAAAAATAACTTAATAAAAAAGCTTTAAAAAAAAAACACAGTAAAAAAAGTCGAACTTTAGTTTAACAAACTATTAAACAACAATATAATAATTTTTTTAAACAGTTTATAATTAAAAAAAAAAATAGTAAATTATAAATATATTATTTATAAAAATAAAAAGTTAATAGTAGTTTATATAAACTAATTAAAACTAAAATTAATTAATTTTAATAATAAAATAATAAAAGCTTAAAAAAAGCTTAACTAAACAATTAAAATAAAATTAATTTAATATTATATTTAAATATATATTAATAATATAAAAATGATTTAAAGTTTATAAAGCAATATATTATTATTAGTTTAATAAATTTATTTAAATTTTTAAAAAGTAATAAAAAAATGCAACATTAAAGTTAAATAATGTTTTAACTATTATAAAATTAAAAATAATAAATTTATAAATAAACTAGTTAAAGTTAGTATAAAACTATATAAAGTTAATAAAAACTACAGTTTAATTATATATAAAATATAAACAAAAAATCAAAAACTAAAAAAGTTTATTTAAAAAATATAATAAAACAAAATTGTTATAAAATTATTAAAGCAATATTAAAACTAAAAATTATAATATTATTTTATTTATTTATATAAATTGAAAGTTTTGTTTAAAGTTTTATTATATTACTTTTTAACAATATATAAATTATAATAACTTTAAATAATATTATAAAAAGTTCAAATATAATAATATAAAAATAAAATATATATATAATAAAATAATAAGTTTAAAACATTTAATATATTGTAAAAAATCGACTTAAATATAAAATAAATAGTTTTAGTTTAAAAATATATTAAAATATTTAAAATATATAAACAATATTAAAAAAACAAAATAGTTATAATATATTATAACTAGTTTAATTAACCTTTATATATTTATAAAAGTTATAAATTATTTTAAAACATATATATAATAAAAAATAAAACAATAATATAAATAGCTATAATTTATAACTTTATTATTATTTATTTTATTTTATACTAAGCGTTATTTTTTATCCGATTTTATTAAGTGCGAAGTTGCGCTAAAATAGCGTGGACTTTTTAAGCTATTGTGCTTTTGTAGCTAAAAAGTAAATATAAGCAACTAAAAGAAATAGTAGTATAATAAAACAAAAATTAAAATAAAGTTTGCTAAAAAAATTAAAATAAAGTTATTAAATAATAACAAAGTTAATTTAAAAAAATTAAAATAAAATTATTAAATAGTAGTAAAGTTAGCTTAAAAAATTAAAATAAAGTTATTAAGTAATAACAAAGTTAGTTTAAAAAATTAAAATAAAATTTTTAAATAATTATAAAAATAGCTATATAGTTTAATATTAATACTGTTTTTAATTTTTTTGTTAATTATTAATAAAGCAAAAAATATTTATTATTTTATTTAATTAAATTTATTTATTAATTTATTTATTATTTTAAACTGTTTAATTAATTATAATTAAATATATAATTAATTTAAATAGTTATATTAATTTTTATATAAATATTTAAAATTTTAAACAACTATATTAACTATTGTTTTTTTTTTAATTATTAAACTTAATTAATTATATATTTATATACTATTTTTAATAAAACAAATAACAAAATTTTATTTTTAAAGTTTATATATTTAAAAATATTATTATTGTTTATTTTTTTTTACAAATAATTTTTTAAGTTTATATATTTAAAAATATAATTGTTGTTTATTCTTTTTTACAAATAATATAATTTAACTATTATATTGCACTTTTAATATATTGTTATTTTATTGTTTTTAAAATTAACTGCAGCTATTTATAAATAGCTATATTTAGTTATAATTAAATATTATTATATTATTATTTATTATTAACTATAGCGATTTATAATTAGCTATAGTTATTTATAATTAACTATTATTATATAATTACTTGCTATTTATATTATTTTAAATTTTTTATACTAATTTAAAAAAACTGTATTTTTAAAGTTTATATATTTAAAAATATAATTGTTATTGTTAAATTTAAACTTTATGCTTTAAAATTAATATAAAAACTTAAAAATCAATTATAAAATATTTATTTATATGTTTATTTAATTATATAAATAATAGTTTAAAGTAATTAATATAATAATTAAAATCAGCTATATAAAAAAAATCTATTAATTAAATGTTTTATATATATATTTAATTAATATAACAATATTATTAAAGTTTTATATTAACTATTAAAAAAATTATTTGCAAATATATTAAATATAACAGTTGTTAGTTTTTTTTTGCAAATGATTTTTTAAGTTTATATATTTAAAAATATAATTGTTATTTAATCTTTTTTATAAGTAGTTTTTTAAGTTTATATATTTAAAAATATAATTGTTGTTTGTTTTTTTTTACAAATAGTACAATTTAACTATTATACTGTATATTTAATATATTGCTATTTTATAGTTATTATAACTAGCTATAGCTACTTATAAACAGTTATATATAATTACAACTAAATACTATTATATCGTTATTTATTATTAGCTGTAATAATTTATTATTAGCTATAATTATTTATAATTAGTTGTTATTACTTAATTACTTATTACTTATATTGTTTAGAATTTTTTATATAAACTTAAAATATTAAAGCTATTAATTTAAATATTAAAAGCTTTATTATATAACTAATAAAAATAAAAAACGAAAGCTTTTTTGCTTTTAATATTTGCTTTATTATTTATAACTAAGTGTAGTTATTTATTAATAGTTGCAATTATTTATAACTAGCTATTATTATATAACTACTTGCTATTACACTATTATTTATTACTTATAGCTAGCTATAGCTATTTATGTTTAAGTATAACTATTTGTAACTATTTACTACTTGCAACTATTTACTATTTATATTGTTTAAAATTTTTTATACAGGTTTAAAATATTAAAACTATTTGATTTAAGCATTAAAAGCTTTATTATATAACAAATTGCTACTAGTGCTAGCTATACAAAATTATATAAAAAGATTTTTAAAAGTAACTGCGAAATAAACTAAAATAAAGCTTTAAAATAGCTAAAATGTAACAGTATAATAAAAATCGATTAATATATTCAAAAATATCAAAAGTATATAATTATAAAAAATTAATACAAGTATAAAAAAACGATCATTTTATAATATTTTTTTATATTATAAAAATAAAAACTAAGTTATAAAGTTATTATATATATAAAACTTTATAATTTATAAATTATTTACTTTTTTATTTAGTAAAAAGTTTATTTAATATAGTTTTTTTACTTTATTATATAAAAAATTAATTATATAAGTTAATATATATATAGTTTTTAGCTTTTTTTAACTAAATATATAAATTTAATTATTTTAGTTTTAAATTTATTAATTAATTATTTTTTATTTATATTTTAACTATATTTTATATATTAAATAATTATTTATAACTATTTAATTTATAATAACAAAGTATATAATTAATTAAATAGTTATATATATAATATATTAATTTATATAAATATTAAACTTTTTAAAAAGTTATAGTAGCAATAACTTTTTAATAACTAAATTGTACTATAAACAGCATTTTAATCACTTATATATTTATTTATTTTGTTTAATTAAATAAATGTTAATATTATATATATAAAGTTTATGTTTTTAATATTTGCAAAAAAATTTAAACATTTAATTATTACTAGCTAAATCTAGCTTTTTTAAAAAAAGCTGCAAATTGTCACGATTGCAAAAAGCATGAAGGCTTAGTGATTAATTCTATTAACTAAAAACTCTAAAATAAAAAGAAAAAAAGAAAAAGCTAAATTATAAATGTGTGGTACACAGAGTATACAGGCGTATAAAGTATATAAAGCTAATAAATTAACAAAACATTATATAATTTAATTAGTATAAAGTTTAACCAAAATACTACTAAATAAAATACTTTAAAGTAAATTAAATTAGAAATAGTAGTTTTTAAAATTTAGTAAAAATTGCTAAGTCAAATTGCAATAAAGTAAAAGCTTTTGAAATAATAAATAATATTAAAAGTTTTTTTAAAATATTATTAAAATAAAAGTTTAAAAGTTAGTTTTTAAAATAAATTTAAAATAAATAATTATTATACTATTTTTTTTAAAAACTAAAAGTTTAATATAAATTAAATCGAAATTACTATATATAACAGTTAAGTTTAGTTTTTATATTTAAATTTAATATTTTATTATTATTTTTATAATTTTTTATAAATTTATTTATAGTTATAGCTTATATTTAATATTATAATTTTATAAATAGTTTTAATTTAATAAATTTTTTTAAATAATATTAGTTTAATATAATTAATATATTTTTAAAATTTGTTATTAAATATTAAATATTATTAAAGTTATATTTTTTTTATAAAATTTAATATTATAATTATTTAATTTTTTTAAATATTTAAAACTATAATATTTAATTAATTTTAAATTTTAGTTTATTATTAATTTTTTTAACTAGTAATAATATTTATAACTGTTAAAATAAAAAAATATTGCTTGCTTTTTTTAAATAGTTTATATAAAACAAGTTTTTTTTTTAATATAAATATTAATAGAACTTTTTGTATATATATATATAAAAAGATTCAGAGTAATCTATAAAGTTTAAAGTCTGTTTTTAAGTCTTAAAGTTTTATATTGATTTATATATATATTTTACAAAAAGAAATATAACTAAAAAAGTTATATACAAATTATTTATATATATATATATATAGAACTTATAAATTTTATAAATTTTAATAAGTTTTTATATTTTTTATTTATTTAATTATTTAATAAAAGTTTTAGTTAAAGTTTTGATTATATATATTTAATATATATATATAAGTTCTGTTAAATTATTGATTTAATATTAAAACTTTTTTTTTTTATATAATGATTTTAGTTTTAATATTAATTAATCTTTTGTTATTTCTTTTGCTATTTAATCGATTTATATATACTTTTATTTATATAATTAGTTTATTTGTATTAATTAGTTTTTTTAATGTTTAATTAAATGTTTTTTTTGTATAAATATTTACTAAATTGTTTTTACTATCAATTTATTATATTTTTATAATTTTGTAATTTTTATATACTTTTTAAAATCATATAATATTGATTATAAGTTGCTTTTTTTATATAATTTTTAATTTAACTAAATATTTATATAAAGATTTAAAATTTATATATATAATTACTAATATTGCTAATAATTTTATTATATAAATGATTTTTTAAAAAGTTATATTAAATGTAATAGTATAATTAAATCTATTGATTATATTATATAACTTATTTGTTAATATACTATATATAACTTATTTATATTTAATTAAATTTTAATAAATAATATTGCTTTCAATTATAAAAGTGTTTTTTATATAGCTTTTATTAGCTAATACAATTATAAATTTAATTTAAAAATTTAAATCTTTATTATTTACAAATATTTTGTCGATAAAAATAAAAATTTTTATATAACTAAAATTTAAAAATATATAATATAATTTTTATTATATATTGTCGATTTGCTATTATATTTATATATTTAATGCTTCAATATCGTTTTTTAATAGCTTTTAAACTTATATAGCAATCGATAAATTATATAATATTTTTAGTTAATATATAAAAGCGATATATATATTTTAAATTTATTAAGCAATATATTGTTAAAAACAATTTTTTGTATAAAAGTTAATAATATATAGTTATTTAGTTTATTTTTATTAAATAAAAAAAAAATCTTATTTGTTTATTTAAATCTTATTTTTATTAAATTTAATAAAATATTTAAACATTAATTTTATTTTCGATTTTATATAAAATAATAGCTTAGTTTTTTTTTTATATAAAAACTTTTTAAATATAATATTAAAAATATTGTTTATTTAAAATTTTATAATTACAAATTTATTAGATTTTTTTTTAGTATATAATAAATATAAGTTATATATAAATACTTTTATATTTAATTTTTAATAGTAATATTTATAATATATTTTGTATTAATATAATTTTAATTTAATTAATTTATATAATAATTATACAATTTAAAATATAGTACTTGTTAAATATTTACTTTTTAGTTTTTTTAACAAATAAGTATAAATTTTTTAGTTTAAATTATTATATAACTATATATATATTTAAAAAATGTTTTATAGTTTTATATATATACTATAGTTTTAAATTAATAATAGTTTCAAAACTATAATAAACTATTAATTTATATACTAAATTATTAATGCTTATATAAAAATTTAAACTTTATTATTATTTTTATAACTTTATACAATTAATTTAAACTTTTTATATAGTTTAGTTGTTTTATTTTTAACTTTTTGTATAAATTTAATTTAAAAAATTTTTATTTAATTATATTTATTTAAATTATATTATACAAACTAAAATATATTTTAGTTTATTAATATATTTATTTTAGCTATATTTAATTATTTAAAAAATATATTAAATATAATAATTATACTGTTTTGTTTTAGTTATATAGCTAAAACATAATTGTTAATTTTTTTTAATATAAAATATTAGTTGCTAATAAATACAAATAATTTTTTTAGTTTACTTTTGCATTAAAGTTACAGCTATTTAACAACTTAAAAAAAATTGTATAAAAAGTTATTTTTTTTATATAATAAATTAAATATAGTTTTTTTTTAATAGTATAGTTTAATTTATATATAATAAAATTTAGCTAATTTATTTATTATATCAACTATAATGTTACAATTTTTGATTGTAAAAATTTTATATAATTTTATTTAACTTTTGCATTTTTTTTATATTATAACTTTACTTTGAAAAAATAAAAAAAATACTTTATATAATAATATTAATTTATTTTTAGTTTATATAACTTAGTTAATATTAACTTTTATATAAATATTTTTTAATATTTTTATAGCTTTTTATATAACTTTTATTTTTTAAATAATTTTTAACAAAAAAAATAAGTCATTATTAATTTTAAAATAAGTTTTAAAAATTAACAAAATAAATATAAAACTATTTAGTTTAATTATATTATTTAAAACTTTTATAGCTATTTATAGTACTATTTTTTTATTTATATAATAATTAATTTTTTTATATAAAATATTAAATATATAACAAAATAATATATATATTTATTTAATTTTTTTAATAGCTTAATATATTTTAACAAGTATTTTTTTATATAAAGCTTTAATTAGTTATATATTATTACAAAATTTTTTAAATAAAAAATTTATATCAAAATTATATATAATATAATTAAATAGCTTTTAGTATATTAAAATCTAATATTAGTATAATATATTTTAAATATTATATATAAATAAAAATTTCAAAAATTTAACCGCTTAAAACAAAATATTTATATTAATTATATATAAAGTCGATTGTTTATTAATTTATATAATATCAATTATAATTTTATAGTTAAAATTATATTTATTTTTTAGCAAAAATTTAAATTTTCTTAAAAATTAATTATACAATTAATAATAATAGCAAAACTTTTTAATTTTTTAAAATATTAAAACATTAATGTTATTATATTTAGCTTTTTATAATAACTTTATAAGTTTTTTTATATAAAAATATTTAAATCAACGATATAACTTTTAACGTTTTTTTTTATAAAATAACTTGTAGCTTTTAATTAGTTAACATTAAAAAACAAATATTTTTATTTTTATATAATTAATATTGTTATATCATTTTATTATATAATAATATTTTATATATTATTAAAATAAATATATAATTAATTTATATTTTATAATAATAGTAAAAATAAAGTCGGTATATTTAAAATATAAAATTTGATTGATTTAATCAATATTAATATAGTTATAATATTTATAACTTTAAAACTTTTAATATTACTAAATCAAATTATTATATTATTTAAAATTTAGTTTATTTATATAAAAAAGTTTTTTTATATAAAAGTTTTAGTTTAAATTTTTTTAGTAATTAAAACTTTAGCTGTACTAATATTTTATAAAATATTTTAATATTTTATATTATATTAATTATTTAAATAAAAATTATTTAATATTAATATTTAATTTTAAATATATATATTTTTTTTTATTATATAATAAAAATATGCTAAATTTATTAAAAATTAAACTGTTTTATTTTTAGTTTTAAAATTTAAATCGTTATTAAATTTACTATTATATAAAAAATTTTTATTATTTTTATAATTTAATATAAATATATTATATTTTTTATATAATAAAGCTTTTTGCTTTAAAATATTATATATAACAAAATATTGCTTTTTTATTTTTGACTTTTTTTATTAACTATAATTAATAAATTAACAATTAAACTTTTTGCAAATAAAATACTTTTTGTTATTTTTATTATTTTTATTATATAATTGTTATAATTTTTAATAAAAGTTTTTTTTTAAGCTATAACTATATAATTGTTTTAAATATTTAATATTATACTGTTTATTAATAAAGTAAACATTTATTATATAATAATAGTTTATTTTTTAATTAAAAAAAACTTGTAATATTATTTATAAATCAAAAAACAATACTTTATATATAAATTTTTAACTAATTAAAACAAGTTTAAATTTAAATATATTAAAGCATGCTTATACAACTGTTATATAAAGTAATATTTTTTTATAATAGCTAAATTTTAAAACATATTATATAAATTAAAACTTGTTAATTATATTTTTTAATACTTTAAACATTGTTTTTATTAAATTGTTTTGTTTTATTTATATAAAAGTAATTATAATTTAATTAATTTAATATTAACTATAATTAACTATTATATTAAAATAATTATTAAATATTATATAAATTTCGTTTTATTTATATATTAAGCTAATATAATTAAAATAATATTACTTAGTTTTTTTTTTTAATATAAAAAAAAATACTATATAGTATTATCTTTTAATAATTTTAAATTAACAATATATCGAAATAAAAATTCAAGCTTTATTATATAATATATTATATAATTTACTGCTATAATTTTAATTAAATCGTTATATTTTAACAAATATAATAAATTAAGCTATTTTAATTAAACTATTGTAAATAATTTAAATAAAAAAAAATTTATATAATCGATTTTTATATATAAATAAAAATATAAAATATGCAATAAAAATTTCGAAAGTAAATATAAGTTTTTGAGTTTTTGTTTATATAATAAAAATAAATATTTAATTATTTGTTTTAAGTTTTAAAATATATACTAATATCGTTAGTTTTAATATAACTGATTATAATATTACATAATTTATTTATATAATTTAAAGTTTTTATATATTTGCTAATATAAATGTTAAAACTATTTATATAAATATATTATTATTTAATTTTTTGTTGTTATTATTACTGAATTTTTTAAATAGATATATAAGCTTGTTATTATATATAACTTTATATATTTTGATTTTTTTATTGCTTTTAACTAATACAATAAAAATACATTTAAATATATAACTAATATTTATAAATATAAGTTTTATTTAATTTTTAAAGTTTATTGCAAATATTTGTACAAACTGTTTACTTTTGATTTTTAATTATATATATTTTTTTAAATATTGTACAAAATATATTAACATTTATATTAAAATAATTAAATCGTTTAAATCGATAATAATACTTTAATATTTAAAGTTAGTTTTATTTTTTCATTTAAAAATATTGATGCTATTTTTTTAGTTATATTTTTATACAAAAATAGATTTAAATTAAATTTTTCGTTTAAAAATTTAAAATAATTATTTTAAACTATTGCAGCTGCTACTACTACTGCTATTTATGTTGTAAATATTAATATAATTATAAAAAATAATAAAAATAAAAGTAAAAAAATAAATAAGTAAATAAAATAATTAAAAAGTTAAATATATAAAATAGTTTATAGTTTTATTAATTTTTATATAAAAGTAATTAAATATTGTATAAAAAAAGTTTTTGATTTTATAATAATTAAATTTTTTTATTTAACAATTAATTTAACTTTTTTTTTATTAATTAATATAAATAATAGTTCACTTTTTATATAAAAAGTAAAAAATTTAATATAAAAACTATTTTATAGTTAAGCTTTACTTTTTTATTTTATTAATTTATAATTACATTTTATAATTATTAATTAATATTAATAAAACTTTTTATATATATATATACAAAAAAATTTAAAATAATTTATAAAATTTAAAGTTTGTTTCTAAGTTTTAAAGTTTTATATTAATTCGTATATATATTTTACAAAAAAAAATACAACTAAAAAAGTTATATATAAATTATTTACATATATATGTACATAAGACCTGTAGGTTTTGTAAATCTTAGTAGGTCTTTGTATTCTTTATTTATTTAATTATTTAATAAAGGTTTTAGTCAAAGTTCTAGTTGTACACACTTAATATATATATATAGGTCCTATTAAATCATTAGTTCAACAATAAGTTTAATATATTTAAAATATAATTATATTTTTTTTATTTTAAAACTTTAAATAAATTAAAATATTATAAATTAAAACAAGTTATTAAAATATACATAGAAAATTTTTTTTTATATAAAAATATTTTATTATATTTAAAAAAATTAGCAAGTTTTTGCTTTTTATTAATTTAAATTTTTTGCTTTTTTTATGCAGTTTTAATTATTTAATATATTAAATGTTATATATTATATATTTAAATAACAAGCTTAAAAGTTTATTAAGCTTATTTTTTTGTTAAAATTTTTTTTTATAATATAAATATTAAATAATTTTTTAGTTTTGTTTTAAATATTGCTTTTAATAATGCTATATTAATTATTAAATATTATAAAAAATTATATATAAAGTTTAATATTAATAAATATATATTTTAATTATTTTAATATTTATTAATATAAAAA
>MU378451.1:0-23720 GCA_022495175.1 Hypoxylon argillaceum | reverse complement strand
TAAAGTTTAAACTATATATAATTATATTTAAAATAAAACAAATTTAAATATATTTAAAATTTTATAATAAATATAAAATATATAATATAAATAAATAGAAGTTTTTAAAAAACTATTAATTTATTTAATTAAAAAATATAAAACTAATAAAAACTATTACTATAAACTTTATTATAAAACTATTTAAAGTTTTAACAATTGCTACTTTATAACATTTAAATAAATTTTTAAACTATAATATATTAATATTTATAACTTATATTATATTTAAATATATATTTTTTATTTTTAAATATAATATATATATTACTATATACTAAGTTATAATATTAATTAAACAGCTTTTATTAGCTAATTAAAAAATATTTAATAATATTATTTTTAATTATAATTAAAAGTTTATATCGCAGTTTTAAAAAAAATTGTAAAAAAATTTTAAAATAAAGTTATTTATAATTATAGCATATTATTTTTAAAGTAACAACTTATTAAAAAAAAAAACCAAACTATAAAAATAATTATTTAATACTATATGTTTATATATTTTAAAAAAAATTAAATAAATATACTGTTTATATTATAATAAATTTTAAATAATATATATTTTGATTTAATTAAATTGTTTATATATAAATAGTTATTTAGTTTTTAATTTTTAAAATTAAATAATATTTTAATTTAAATAAATTAAAAAAATAATATAGCTAAAAATATTTATTTTATAAAACAGCATTTTTATAAAAATGTAAAATTAGTTATAAATTTTACAACAATATAAATAAAATAATATTATAATAATAAATATAAATTAATAAAGTTTGAAATTAATAATAAAATTTATTTAAAATTTTATAATAGCTATTATTTGCTTAATAGATTTTTTTGAAAATATTTATAGCAGCAAACTAAATTATAAAAAATTAAACAAAAAATTAATTAACTAATATATAAATTAAACTTTTTAAAAACTTTTAATATATATTTAATCATTTTTATTATATATTTATTATTTAATATAAAAAAAAAAGATTTATTTTATTATAAAATTTTTGCGCTAAAGTTTATTTATAACAAATAAAACTTTAACAAAAAAAATATTTTATTTAAAATTGAAATTATTTTAAAAAGTTATATAAATAAATTTAAAAATAACTTTAATTATTTAATTAAATAAAAAAGCTATAAATATAAAAATAATTAATACTAATTAAAATAACTACTTTATAATATTAAAATATTAATTAAAAAATATTAAACTTAAAAAAAAAAATATCTAGTTTTTTAAATCAAAAAAGCTTAAAAAACTTAAAAACATCTAAAAAAGCAAAATTAATAAATATTATATATAGTCGTTAAAAATAACGATCTTTTGTTTATATAACAGCATTTAATATAAACAAATATAAAAGTTTTAAAGTTTAGATCTTTTAAAACTACTTTATATATATTTTTAATATTAAGTTTATTTAAAACTAGCTTATATTAATAAATTAAATAAATAAAAAAAGCTTTTAAATTTTTTTTTTTTGACTTAACTTTGCAAATTTATTTCTTTTAATTTATATTATATTTTTATAGACTTAAATATAAACATTATTTATAATAAACCATACTAAATATATTAGTTAAAAAATTTATAATTTATAATATTACTTTATAAAAAACTAGTTTAAAGTTTATTAAAAAATATTTTAAAACTTTTAAAACAAATATTTATTATATAAAACTTATATTTGTTTTATTTATTTATTAATAATATTTAATAAAACTTATTTATTTAAATATAAAAAAAATATAAAACAATTTATTAATAAAAATAATATTATATATATATAATATATTTTTTATAATAAATAATAAAATATAAATTAAAATTAAAAAAATTTATAATTAATTATAAAACTTTAAAATTTTTAAATAAAACTAAACTTAAGCTTATTTTTAATAAAATATATATTTATATTATTATAATTTAAATACTTTATAAAACATTTAATTAATTTTATATTATAATGTTTAATAGTAATTAAAACTAGTTTAATTTATATATTATTTACTGTTTTATAAAAAAATTTATATAAAAAAACAGCTATTATAAAAAACTAAAATAAAATTAATTAAAATATATTAAAAAGTATTTATTATATAATTAACTATTAAATAAAAAAATAAAACAATTTATTAGTTACAGCTTCTAGCTTCTTAAGCTAGGTCCGCAGAACTAAGTGTGGGTTAATAAGCTGTACGGCTAGTTCTAGGGCTGGATAATAGTTACTTCAACTGATTAGATAAGAAAACTTGCACAAAAAGCTAGGTTACAGGCATTTCTTCTGCAGACTTTTTTTTTCTTTTTTATTTCAATATTAATATAAGTAACTAGAATATCTTGTGCGTTACTGCAAATGTATATAACGTAACAATATTAAGGTTTTTTAAGCTAAGTTAGCTTTTAACTTATTATAATTAACGATTTTAAAAGTATTAAAGCTATAAGTTATAAATTAAAACATATAATTATTATATATAAACAAGTATTTACTAAAACTTATTATTAAAGCTGCGCTATAATTACTGTTTATATTAATACTTTAATAACTTTATAACTTTTAAAACTACTGTTTTTAGCTTTTTTTTTAAAAAAACTTTTGCTTTTAAAAATATATATTTTTTGTTAATTTTTATTTATACAAGCAATTTTTTTAGCAATTATTACTGCTAATCGTTTTATACGAATTTTTTTTTAAAAGTTTATACTTTTAAAAACTATTAACTTTATTGAATTTTTTAAAAAAAAGCTATTGCTTTTAAAATTACTGGTTTTATTTTTTTTAAGCTTTTATTTTAACTTTTTTATTAAACTATTGTTTTAATATATTTTTTTAGCAATTTTTTATACTTACTTTTAAGCTTTTTAGTATTTTTTATTACAATAGCTAAAAGTTTTACTGTTTAATAAATTTAAAGTTTTATTTATGCTGTTGTTTAATACTTTTATAAAGTTTTTATTGCTAACTTTAATATTTAGTTAAACTAAATTAAAGCTATTTATTTTATTAGCTTAGCTGCTTTTTAAACTTAAAACTTTCGTTTTTGCTTATTTGATTTTTTTTTTAATAAGTTTAGCTAAATTTAATATATAGCTACTTTTTTAAAAAAATAAAATATGTATTAATAATAAAGCTATTAGCAGTTTAAAAGCTAAATTTATATATATGTATAACTGATTAAACTAAAAAATATAGCAAATTGTTTGCTTATAGCTTTTTACTAATAAATTTAATATGAAAAATTTTACAATTATTATTAATACTTTTTTATATATATATAAAAATTTTAACAAGATTATATAAGTATTATATAAACTTTAAGTTTTAAAAATAAAAAATAAAAACTTAATATATTTATTTTTTATATTTAAAAAAAAAAATAGCTAAAATGTAAATATTTTTACTTTTATTAACACTTTTTAAATTGAAAACTTATATATAATTATAAGCTTTAAGTTATAAACTAAAATTAATAACTAAAAAGTTATTTTTAATTAATATAACGATTTTATATAGCTTTTTTTTTAGTTTAATAAAAACTATAAATAAAGCTATTGTTTTATATATTAAAATATTAATAATATTAATAGTATTACTTTTATAAAAATTAGTTTAATAAAAATTAGTTTTATATATTTTGTTAAAACTAATTAAAACTTTTAAAACTTTTAAAAGTTTTTAACTGTTTTAATTAAATTATTTTAAATATTTAAAAGTTAAGCAGTTATATAAACTATATTAAAAAAACAACAAAAGTATTAAAATTTACATTAGTACTGTTACTACAACGATTTAATTTATTGTATATAAAACTGCTTTTTATTTTTTATGCGCAAATATATTAAATTTTACAATAAAAGTGAAAGCAATAAATAAAAAAAGTAATTGAAGCAATAGTACTAGTTAAAGTTTATGTTTACACTTATTTTTATATATAAACAAAAACTTAAAAAAATAATTACAACTTTTAACTTTTTAAACTAAGTTTATAAAACTAAATATAAATTAATAAACTATATAGCTAGTTTTAAAGCTAAATAATAGTTATTTTAACTAATTAAATAAAAAAACTTGCATAAAAAGCTAAGTTATAAGCATTTTTTTTATAAACTTTTTTTTATTTTTATTTCAATATTAATATAAATAACTAAAATACTTTATATATTGTTACAAATATATATAATGTAACACTATTTAATAAATATTTATTTAAAAAAGTTATATTTTTATAAATAATATTTATAACAAAACTATTTTTAGTTAATTTATTTTAATAAAATTTTTTTATTTATTACTATATTTAAAAAAAGTATTTAAAATAAAAACTATTTAATTTATTTTAAACTTTAAAATTAATATTTAAAAACTTTTTAATTAAAAAATATTACTTAAAAAAATAGCTATAAAAAATTAATATTTAATTTAATATTTTTAAATAATAAAAAACAAAATATAAAAACTAATAATTTTTTTATAAATATAAAAACTATAGTTAATTTCTAATATTAATATTTATTTATAAAAAATAAACTTTAAATAACTATAAATTATTTTATAAATAAATAAAATTAAATATATTATATTTTAAAACATATAAAGAATTTAATAGCTTTAAAAATTATTTTGTTTATAAAATAAGTTTTAAAATAAAATATTTTTAAATATATTATTATTATAAAAGTTTTTAATATAATGCTTTATAAATATAAATAAAAAAAATAATTATATTAAAAATAAAAAAGAAATTTTTTTTAAAGTTACAATTTTATTTAAGTTTAAAATATATATATATAAAACATAAAGCAAATATTATATAATTGCTTTACAATAATAAATTTATTTAATAACTTGTTTTTATATAAAGTAATATTAAATGTTAATATATAAATAAAATTAGCTGTTTTTAATTATTATATTTTTAGTATTTTTTTTAATACTAAATATTATAAACTTTATGTTTAATTTTTTTTTTTAGTTAATTTTTTTTTAATTATAAATATTAATTTTGCTATAATTGTTTTTTGATTTTTTTAAACGTTATTATTAATAAAATTAAAAAAAAGCAATTATAACTATATAAATTAAAATATAGTTATATTTATTAAAATAATTAAAATTAAAAAAATATTATTATTAATAATAACGTTTACTGTTTTTTTTTATAAAAAATATTGTTTTTAATTAATATTATAATATATTTGTTTAAAATATTAATTATTATTATTATAAGTTTTAATATAAAAAAGTTTAATATTAACATTTTAAAAATAAAAGTTTTTTTTAACTTTTTTTACTATTAAAACTTTTTATAAAAAATTTTAATAAAAGTTAATTTTTTTAGCTTTTTTTTTTTTTTAGTTTATATAGCTATAGCTTTTTTTACAAAAATCAAAAATTAAAATTTAATTTGTTTTTAATGTTTTTTAACTAATTTTTAATTATATTATAATTGTTATTTTGTTTTTTATTTGTTATATTTATAACTTTATTTTTTTTATTTAATAAAATAATTAAACTTATTATATTTATAGTTTAATTAATAATTAAAAACAATTTTTATTTTGTAAATTTTTTTTTTTAATATTTAAATTGTTTTGTTTTATTTTTATAAGTTTAAAAAACAAAATTATTTGTTTAAATAAATCGTTATTTTTAAAAATAAGTTATAAATATTTAATTAATATTATATAATAAATAATAAAGTTTTTAAAAAAATTAAACTTATAAACTAAATTATTTTTTTTTTATAATTATTTATAGTTTTAATTGTTATTATAAATATTTATAAAATAATTTGTTTAATAAATAATAATTTTTATAAAATTATAAATATATTTAGTTGTTTAATTTAAATTTTAAAAATTAATACTTTTAATTATATTATTTTTTAATAAAAATTTAAACAAAGTTTATAATTAATTAAACATTTTTTTATAAATAATTATAAAAATAATAAATTTTATTAAACTTTTTAATTTTTTTAATATTAAAAAATATTTTAAATAATTTTAACAGTTTAAAATTAAAAAGCTATTTATATAATATAAATTATATAACTTTAAAATAAACTATATTTAAATTTTATTGTAAAAAAAAATATAATGTTTATTTAATTTAATTTAAAATTTTTAAAATTATAATATTTAAATATAATTTTTATTATTTAATTTTTTTATTTAAATAAATTTTTAATTTAAAAGTAATATATAATAATTATTAATAATTTAGTTTTAAAAAATTTTTATATTTTTTATTAAAAGTTTAATATAAATTTTTTGTTATAATTAAAAATTATTTTTTTTAAAATATTATAATTATATAATAACAACTGTTTTATTATAACAATACTTTATTTTTTAATAATATATTTTTTGTTTTTTAAAATTAAAAAAATATATTCAATCATATAATATAATATTATTATTATAATATTATAAATATAAAAGTAAAGTTTTATACTATTTAATTATTAAAAAGTTTTTTTAGTTTTTATTTTAAACAAAAATAATATAAAGTTAATAGTTATTATTTATATAAAAAATATATTTTTATTATTAAAACATATTAATTATAAACTTTTTATTAATAATTGTTTATTTATTTAGTTTATTTTATAAATTTTACAATATTTAATATATTTTTTTATTAATTATGTTTTATTAATAATTATATATAGTTTTAAAAATTATATTATTTATTATATTTTAAAATAATGTTTTTTATTATATATTATTTTTTAAAATTTTTTTAATTATTTTATATAATAATTATAATTGTTTTATTTTATTATATATATTATAAATAAAACTATTAACAAATAGTTTAAATAAATAATTAAGCTTTAAATATATAATAATGTTTTTATTAGTTTTATTATAAATATTTTTTATATTTATTAAAATTTGTTTATATTTATTATTTTTTTAATAAACTGTTTTAAAATTGTTTATTATTAATTTTTTTATTATTGTTTTTATTATTAAAATATATTATATTATATTAGTTTTTTTTTATATAATATTAAAAATAATGTTTTTATTAAACTTTTTAATTTTTTTGTTAAAGCTTTGTTTATTAATAATTATTTATAACTTGTTAAATATATTAAATATATAATTTAAACGATTTAATAAATAATATATTTGCAACTTATATTAAAATAAATATATTAAAAAGTTAATTAATTATTAATTTGTATAATTTATAACAATAGTTTTTAAAATTGTTTAATTTATTATATTTTTAATAAAACAATAGTTTATTAATATTAATATTAATTGTTTATTTAATTATATAACAATATATAATTTTTTTGTTATTTAGATTAAATAAGCTATTTTTAATTTTAAAAATTTATATTTTGTTTTTATATTTAAAATATATTTATTAAAATATATAATTAATTAAATTTATATAAATAAAATTATTTTTTTAATATTTATATATATTTTAGTTTTAAATAAAAAATTATTATTTTAAATTTTTTTTTATTAAACTGTTTATTTATACAAATAGTTTTTTTTTTAAAATTATAATAATATAAGTTTGTTTTTTTATAAATAATATTTTAAACAATTATAAATAATTGTTTTTTAGTTTTTATTAATTTATAATAAATTGTTTATATATTAGTTTTATACTTGTTTGATTTATTTTTTTTAAATTGTTTTATTTTTTTGTTTGCTATTAATAAAAATATTTTTTTTATTTATAAAGTTGTACTAAATTTAATATAATATAAAATTATATTTTAAAAAAATTTAAATATATTAATATATTGTTTAAAAACTTTTAACTATTATAAAAAAACAAAGTTATAAAAAATTACTAATTAACTTTTAATATTTATTAGTTTAAATATATTTATTTAAAATTTTAATAAATTTATTAATAAATAACTAATAAAAAATTTAATTAATAATATAGTAATATTTTTTGTAAATATTATTTATAATTATTTGTTATATTTAAATAAATTATTATATTGTTAATAAATATTTTGTAATATTTTTAATAGTTTTTAAAAAAATTGTTTATATATTACTATATATATATAAAGTTGTTTTTAAATTTTATTACTGCTATTTAATATTGTTTAATATTTTTTGAACTAATAATTATAAACTAATTATAATAATTTAAATATACAAAAAATTAATAAAAAAAAGCAGTTATATTTATTACTATAATATAATATTTATTTTTTAAAAATGTTATAATTTTTATTTATAACAGTAATAAATAATTATTAAATATAACAACTTTGTTAAAGTTTTAACAATTAATTATTACTTGTTTTTTTTATATTATTTTATTTAATTAGCTATTTTTGTTTAATATAAATTATTAAACAATAAATACTAAATATATAAAAAGTATAAGTTTATTTATTTAGTTTATATAGTTTTTATTATATAAATTATTATAATATTTGTTTAAAACATTTATGTTTTTTTTGTTTAATAAATAAATGCAACTATTTATATTAACATTTTAATTTTGCTATTTTTTAACTAAAAATATTTTAAGTTATTAATTTATAAAAATGTTTATAATATTTTTATTTTTTTAAATATTAAACAACGTTGCAATTTTTTAACATTTTTTAACTAAGCTAATTTGTTTTATATAAATATATATATTAAATAACATAATGTTTTTTAATAAATTTATAAATTGTTTAATTTTTAAAATAAATTATATATTAAAAATTTTTAGTTATAAAAGTTTAAATGTTAAAACTAGTTTTAAATTTGTATTAATATTATTTATATTATTCAGAATTACTTTTATAATATTTAATAAAAATATATTTAAAATAAACATAATAAAATTAATTATTACAAAATTTACAATTTTATTTAATATTAATATATTTTTAAATAAAATAAATTTAATAGTTATAACTATAACTACTAAATTTATTTTAAATTTTTTATTTAAGTTTATAATAATAAAAATTAATAGTTAAAACTATTTAGTTTAGTTTAAACTTTTATAGTTTGTTATATTATTTATAAAAATTACTTTTATAACTATTACAAAAACAAAAATTTTTAATATACTTTTAAAAGTTATAAAAACATAATTTATATATTTATTTTTATATATTAATTTTAATTTAATATTTTTAATAACTATAATTTATTTTATAATATTATTAATTATAAATATTATTTGCAAAGTTTTTACATTTATTATTATGTTTATAATTGTAAATATAAATTTAAGTACTAAAAAGTAAAAATTTCTATTAATAAGCAACATTTTATAATTAATTATAATATATATTAACTTTTTAATTTTTAAAATAATTTTTTTTATTAGTTATTTTTTTTATATATTTATATATATATACTATAGCAATAAATTTAATATAAAAACTTTGTTTTATAAAAAATAAAATTATACAAATATTATAACTAATATTTATTTTATAAAAAAATAAAAACTCGTTTTTTAATAACAAATTAAGTTTTAATTTATTTATAACTTATTTTTTTTTATAAAACTTAAATATTTTTAGCTTTTTTTAATTATTAATTTTTTAAATATAAAATATAAATTTAGTTTATTTTAAAAGTTTAATTAATTTATTAATGCTTTTAATATAATTAATTTACTTTTTAATTATATATTTTAATTTGTTTAAAAATAATTATTTAATATATATTTTTTTACTTTTTAAATTAGTATAAATATTTATTGTTTTTTTATTAAACTTTGTTTTAACTTTTGTTAAGCTTTAAAACTTAGCTTTAAAAATAATTATCAAAAGTTAAAAAATAATGTGTATTAGTAATTGTTATATATGTTTAAGTTTAAAAATAGTTTAAAAAAACAATTATATAAATAAATTTAATACTATAAAGCTTGGACTAGTTTTTTTATAACTAAATAGTTATTTAAATAAGTATAAACTTTTTTAATTTTTTTTACATTTTAGTTATAATTTAGCTACAAATATTACTATTAATACTTTTTTTAATTAATTATTTAAATATAAAACTTATAAAAATAATAAAAATAAACAAATATAAAAATTAAACACTTTGTTTAATACTGCTTTATTAATTAAAATATATATATATATTATTATATTATTTATTTAATATATTTATATTTTAATTAATTAAATATAGCAACTATATTTAAAAATAACTTTATTTTTTTTTAAAATTGTTAATTTGTGCTTTTAATTAACTATTAATTTTTTAATATAAATTTTATATATTATTAATAATTGTAATAATATTTTTAGTTTTATTTTTTTATTAAAAGTATATAAATTTTAATAAAAGCTTATTTTATTTTTAAATTAAAATAGCTATATTAAAACTTAAAATTTAAACCTTATTAAAATTTATTAAAAAAAAAAATTAAGTTAATTAAAACAAATAAATATTTTTTTTTAACTGTTAATTAATTTTACAATTTTAATTAAAAGTTTTATAAAAAATAATAACTTTTAAAATATTAAAAAGTTTAAAATTTTTAAAAAAATAAAATTGTAAATAAATAATTAACAATAACTTTTTTTTTTTATTAATTAATAAATATATTTTAAATAATTAATTATTTAATATAAAAAATAGTAAAAAAACTTAGTTTTTACTTGTTTTTTTATTAATTAAGTTAATATATTAATTAATTTTTTTAATACTAAAAAAATTTAAAAAGTTAATATATTTAATATAATTTAAAAGCTTAATAAAATTATTTATAAAATTGTTTTTTAATTTAATATATTTAATATATAAATAACTTGCTTTAATTTTTTAATTAATATAATAATATATTATATATATATATGTTTTTTTTGTTTAATTATAGCAATAAATTTATATTATGTAATAGCATTTATATTGTTATAAAAAAAAATAATTAAATTTTAAAGTATAATTTTTAATTTTGTAAAAAAATTGTGTATTTATATAAAGTTTTTTGTAGTTTTATTTATTGCAACAAATTTACTTTTAGTTAAAAATTTTATAACAATATTTTGTACTTTTAAATGTTATAATATAAAATTGCTATTAATAAAAATTATATATTTTATAATAAATTTACTAGTTTTTAAATTTAATAATAATATAATATTTATTGTACTAAATAAGCTAATTTTATTATATTTGTAATAAAAATGATTTTTTTTTAATATTTTATATTATAAACTTATATTTTAGTTTTTTTTTTAAATATTTTATTAACTTTTTTATATTAATTAAATGTATTAATAATAAGTTATTTATAAATTATATTTATATTAAAACAATATAGTTAATATTAAGTTTTAAAATTTATATAAAAAACTAAGTTTTTTTAATAAAAATATATATTTATATACTTTTTTTTTAAAAGCAAGATTTTTTTTTTTTTTTACTATATATATATATTTTTTTTTGCTTTTATAAAAATAATATATTTATATAATGTTATTATTTCAAATAATTTTAATATTTTCTAAATATATTAAAATTAATTAAAATATATATTATTTATAAAATTGTTTTTTATAATTTTTACACTTAAAAATTAATTTATATATTTAGTATGGTCTACTATAAGTAGTGCTTGTATTTGAGTTTATAAAAGTATGATGTAAATTAAAAGGAGTAGACCTGCAAGGTCAGATCAAAAAAGAAGACCTAAAAGCTCCTCTCACTTATTTAATCCACCGATGTGGGCTAGTTCTAAATAAGCCTAGTGCTAAAGATACATACAAAGTGGTTTTAAAAGACCCATTTTTTAAGACCTCTATACCTGTTTGTATTAATATTTAAAATTGTTTATAAAAACTTGTTTTTTTGTTTATACGGTTATATTTTTTAAATAATTAAAATTAAATTTATATAATAAAAAGTTATTTATATAAAATATTATAGCTTTATTAATATTATAATTTATATAAACTATATTATTTAAAATTAAAAAAATAAATTTTATTTTTGTTATAATTTTTTTAACTTTTATTTATTATTTATAGCTTAATTATTTAAAATTATATAAAAAAAATAAAAGTTTAATAATATAATTTGTTATTTATTAATATTTAGTTTTTTTATTTTAAAAAGTTTTAAAATATTTTAATAATATTTTAAACTATTTTATATAAATTTATTTATATAAATTTTTATTAAAATAAACTAAAATAAAATTTATTTAAATAATATATTATTGTTTTGTTATAACTAATGTTATTAAAATTTTTTATATAGCAGTTTTAATTATAAAAACTAAAGTTTTGTTATAATTGATTTTTTTTTTAAAAAAAAAACTTTTAATATAAATTTTTGCTTTATATTTATTTATTTTTTTTATAAATAAATATTTTTTTTTTATTATTAATATAATATTTATTAAATTGTTAAATAGTTTTATTTTGCTATATTTGATTAATTTAAATATATTTTTATAAAAATAACTTTAAACTATTTATTTTATTTAAAACTTTTAAATATTTTTTTTAAAATAAATTTATTTAAAATAAAAATTTTAATTAAAAATATATTTAATAAAATTTATAAATAATTTAAATATAACTTTTTTTAAATATTATATATTTTTTTAAAAATTAATTTAAGTTTTTTTATAGCTTTTTATATTTTATTAATTTAAAAACTTTTATAATTTTTTATTAAATTAAAATTATTTAAAAAATTTAAATTAATAAATTTTTTAATCAATTTTCTTTTTTAAATAAAAATTAATTATAATATATATAATATATTTATATATTTATTTAATATTTTTTATACTTATATATTAATTAACAATATAATTATAAATTAAATATATTAAAGTTTATTATAAAAATAGTTTTTATTTTTTATATTTTTTTTTATAATAAAACAATTATAATTTATTTAATAATATTTAATTTTATTTTAGCTATTTATTTTTTTATTTAAAATATTTTTATTTATTATGTTATTATTTTTATTATAAATATTAGTTTTGTTTTTTTCATAGTTATATTTATAAAAATATTATTAAACTTTTTATAACAATAATTTAATAATATTTTTTAAATTTTAAATTTTATTTAAATTGTTTATATTATTTTAAAATATAATATATAATATATAAAATATTTTATTATTATTTATAAGCTATACTATATAATTATTAAATTTTTTATAATTTAAAAATATAATATTTATATTATAAATGTTTAATTTTGTTAATATAATTGTTATTAAAGTATTAATAAATATAATATAATAAATATTAATAATATAAAAATTATTTATATATAATATATTGTTTTTTTTAAGTTTTATAATATTATAAAACATTTTATACAAAGTTTAATTTTTAATTATAAATAAATTAATTTAATTAATTATATAAATTATAGTTTATATATTTTATAACTAAAAATATATAAATAGTTTAGTTTAAATAAATAAAACTTTTGTTTTATTTTATATAAAATTAATTAATTATTTTGTTATATTGTTTTAATATTAGTTTATAAATATTAAATTAATTATTATAATATTTTTTTTAACATAAAAAATTTTAAATTAATTTATATTAAATTTTTTGCTATTATTTATTTATATAAGCTTAGTTTTTTTAATATATATATTTTTTAATTAAAAAATCAATTTATTTAATAAATAATTAATATTATTTAAATATTTTTTAATAGTTTTTTAAACTTTATTTTTAGTTTTATAAAATAAAAAAATTTTGTATTAATTTATATTATTAAAAATAAAATTAAAATATTAATATTTTAAAATAAAAACAAATTTTAATTTTTTTAATTTTTTTTAAATTATTTAGTTGAAATAATTTGCTTTTTTAATAAGTTTTTTTAAAATAATTTTTTATATTTTTGTTTAATTATAAACAATTTAAATTTTTTATTTTTTATTTTTTTAAGTTTAATATTTATATTTATAATTTGTTTAATTGTTTAAATTAATTATTTTATATTAAAATAATATAGTTTTTAATATTAAAAAATAAATTTATTTTTTAATTTAATAATTATATATAGCTAATTATTTATTGTTATTTTTAATAATAATTTTAGTATGGTTTATTATAAGTAGTGCTTATATTTAAGTCTATAAAAGTATAATATATATTAAAAAAAGTAAACTTGTAAAATTAAATCAAAAGAAAAAACTTAAAAGCTCTTTTTATTTATTTAATTTACTGATATAAGCTAGTCTTAAATCGGCCTAGTACTAAAAATATATATAAAGTAGTTCTAAAAAACCTATTTTTTAAAACTTTTATATTTGTTTATATTAAGTGCTGCTACATAAAAAAAAAATCGTTATTTTTAACGATTATATATAATATTTATTAATTCTGCTTTTTTAAACGTTTTCGAGTTTTTTAAGCTTTTTTGATTTAAAAAATTAAACGTCTTTTTTTTCAAGTCTAATACTTTTTAATTAATGCTTTAATATTACAAAGTTGTTATTTTAATTACTACTAATTATTTTTATATTTATAGCTTTTTTATTTAATTAAATAATTAAACTTATTTTTAAACTTGTTTATATAACTTTTTAAAATAATTTCAACTTTAAATAAATTATTTTTTTTGTTAAAGTTTTATTTGTTATAAATAAGCTTTAGTATAAAAATTCTATAGTAAAACAGGTTTTTTTTTTTTATGCTAAATAACAAATATATAATAAAAATAACTAAATATATATTAAAAGTTTTTAAAAAGTTTAGTTTATATATTAATTAACTAATTTTTTGTTTAATTTTTTATAGTTTAGCTTGCTGCTATAAATATTTTCAAAAAAGTTTATTAAATAAATAATAGCTATTGTAAAACTTTAAATAAACTTTATTACTAACTTTAAACTTTATTAATTTATGCTTGTTATTATAATATTATTTTATTTATGCTGCTATAAAATTTATAACTAGTTTTACATCTTTATAAAAATACTGTTTTATAAAACAAATGTTTTTAGTTATATTGCTTTTTTAATCTACTTAAATTAAAATATCGTTTAATTTTAAAAGTTAAAAACTAAATAACTGTTTATATATAAACAACTTAATCGAATTAAAGTATATGCTATTTAGATTTTATTATAATATAAACAGTATATTTACTTAATTTTTTTCAAAATATATAAATATATAATACTAAATAACTATTTTTATAGTTTAGTTTTTTTTTTTTAACAAGCTATCGCTTTAAAAATAATATATTATAGTTATAAATAATTTTATTTTGAAACTTTTTTACAATTTTTTTCAAAACTACAATATAAACTTTTAGTTACAGTTAAAAATAATACTATTAAACACTTTTTAATCAGCTAACAAAAGCTGCTTAATTAACACTATAACTTAGTATATAGCAATATATATATTATATTTAAAAATAAAAAACATATACTTAAATATAATATAAGTTATAAATATTAATATATTATAGTTTAAAAATCTATTTAAGTATTATAAAATAACAATTGCTAAAACTTTAAGTAGTTTTGTAATAAAATCTATAGTAATAGTTTTTATTAATTTTATATTTTTTAGTTAAATAAGTTAATAGTTTTTTAAAAGTTTTTTTTTATTTATATTATATACTTTGTATTTATTACAAAACTTTAAATATATTTAAACTTATTTTGTTTTAAATATAATTGTATATAGTTTAAGCTTTATTATTATATATTTACATTTAAAATAATACTTATTGTTATATATTATATTTAAAAACTTATTAATTTGTTTTTTTAAAATATATAGTTTATATTTTTTTTTGTAATTTATATTATATAGCAGCTTATTAATTATAATAAATAAATAGCTAAAACATAAAAAGTTTGCAATATTTTTGTTATTTTTATAAATAACTTTTAAAATTTTGTAATATTTAAAATTTTTATTATAATTAATTATAAACTTAGATTTAACTTTTTTATTTATAATTATTTTCAACATTGTAAACTATATCTAATTAAAAACTAAGTTTTTAATAAATCGTTAAACTTTGCTTTCAATATCTATTAAGTTAGTAAAATTTTATAACTAGTTTAATATATCAAAAATAAAATTAAAACGTTTAAATAAATAGTATATTTATAATTTATATTATAACAAATAAATCAACATATTTATTAAATACTTGTTAATATAATTTGTTAAATTTATATTTAAGCTAATTTAATTTAAAATGTTTTTAATAATATAGTAGTTTATAAATATAACTATTAAATTATATAATATTTTTACTATAGTTTTTAAATATTTATATACTTATATAATATAAGCTACTTTTATTTTTGAAAAACTATAATATATTTTTAACTAAAATATAAAGCAACTAAAAAATATAACTAAAAATATTTAAATATTAAATATAACTAAACTAAGCTTTTATATATATTTATTTTTTAAATAAAACATTATTATATTAAACTTTTGTTTAAAAAAAACATTTATTTATATAAACAAAGTTTTAGCTAAGTCGTAATAATATAACATTATATTGTTATAAATTAATGTTTATACTGCTTTAAAAAATTTTAGTTCTACTTTTATAAACTTAAAAAATGTCGATTTATAATATACTTAATACTTACTAAAGTTGTTATTTACAACTCTGCTTATTTAGCGTTTCTAATTCAGTAGCTTAGTTTTTTTTTTCTGCAATAGCTTTATATACTAAATATAATAAAAAAACAAAGCATACAAAAATTTACTGCTACTTAAATACTGCTTTAAAACTTTTAACTAACTTAAAAATTTAAAGTTTTAAAAAGCAGCCAATTTTTTTTCAGTTATAAATATGTTAAAAACATTTACTTAAAAGCTCAAAAGTTCTATAAAAAAATATATAATAAACAATTTTTTAAATAACAATAAAATCTTTTTTTTTTAAAATAACATAAATATATCTTGCAAATATTACAAATATTCAGCTTTAATAGTTGAAAAAATTACAATATTATCAATAAAAACGCGACAGAAATTTTAATACAGTTGTAACAATTTGTTTATAAACTTTTAAACATAAACAAAAAAATTTCAAAAATTTATTAAAGCTACAGTAAACTGTTTTAATTTTTTAAAACTAACTATAATAAATCTATTATAATATTTTAAATAAATTTTAAATTAATAAAAAAACAATATAGCATTAATTACTATAATATATTTTTTATTTTAAATTAACAAAATAACTTTAAATTATAAAAGTAAAAAATAACTATTAAGTATTGCAACTTTATTTAAAGTTTGCAAATTAATAATTAAATAAAAATAAACCTTTTTTTTTTTTTATGTTTAAACTACAAAAATAAAATAAGCAAAAAAAAATAGCTTGTTTATTTATTTTATATAACTTTGTTTATAAAGTTAATTAAACACAGTATTTATTACTTTTTAATTTTAAACATTAAAAAAATATACATAAAAGTTCAGTTTTATATTTTACTAATTATTTATTAACAAAATTTATATTTAGTTTTTTTTTAAAATGTTAATAATATTTTAGTTTTTTTAAATCTTAAATATATTTTTTAGCAGCTATAAAATCTTTTTAGCTATAATGTTACTACTTATATAAATAAATTGTTTGTTTAAAACTTTAACTTTTTTTTTTTTAAAAAACTTTTTAATTTTTAAAATAAAAGTTACTTTTAAAATTTTAAGCTTAAATTTTTTTATTTTAGCTTTTTTTAGCAAAAAAAATATGTTTAAAAATTATTTGTTTGCTATAGCTTATATTACATTATAAACTATATTATTAATAAAACTTATAAAAAAAATCTTACACTGTTTTAATATATTAATCAGTATTAACACATCTTTAATATTTAATATAATATAAAAGTTAGCTACAACATTAAAATTAATTAAATATATATTTAATATTATAGCTACAACAGTAAAAGTTATAATTAATAGCTAATTTATACAATAAACATTAAACAGTTTAAAATTGTTTAAAATATAAATATTTGTTTCAATAGCATTTATATTTATATTTTTTGTATTAGTTGTAGCTAAAATCAATTTTTAACTAATAAATATTTAAAACACAACAATTTTAACTACTGTTAATTTTATAGCTACTATTACAGTTTTAAAACATTTTTTTTATATACTTTTAATATTTTCGCTTATATATTGCTACTTTTAAATTATATTAACTTATATTTTTTTAAAAATAGTTTTAATTTTTAACAACAAGTTAGCAAATACTACTAATTTAAATATAGTAAAACTAACTAATACTACTATACTATTTTTTTAAACTAGTTTAAATATAAAATCTTTATTTAATAGCAAAAGCTTATAAACTGCAAATGCTTGTACTAACAAACTTAGCACAAACAACACTTTTTATATTAAAATAACTTTTTATATATATAAATATACTTGTAAATATATTTAAAAAAAAATCTTAAAGTCAAATATATTAATAAAAGTTACTATATTAACATAATAGTCAATTTTAATACTACAAAAGTCCAAAAACTTGTTTTTAAGCAAAAAAGTTGGTTCAATATTACAATTTAATATTTAGCCCAACTTTTTAAATTTTATCAGTTTTAAAAACTTATGTTTATTATATCTTAATAAATAAAATTTAAACTTGGCTTATTTTATACAATATATTTTTCTTTTACTTATATTTTTAAACTTGCTATTTTTTATTTCAATAATATATTTAAGTTAACTAAATAACTTTTTAATAATAAAAATATAGCTTGCTTTTATATTTAAATAAATTATATAATTATTTCTGCTAAGCTTTTTTTTAGCAGTAACTATAAAATATTAAAATATATTGCTAATAGTTTAATATATTATTTTAAATTTATAAAAATGTAAAAAAGCTTATTACAGCTTAAAAATAATAAGTTTATTTTTTAAGTTAACTATATTTTTAAGATTATAATTAAGTACAAAAAAAACAACGCTTAAAATAAACAAAAAGCTTAGCTATTTAATATAAATCTTTAAATAGCAAAACAAGCTATTTTTTATTAAAAACAGCATATAATATTACTTGTATATATATATAGCTATATATATAAATAATATATATATAATTTATTTAAAAATCTTTTTAGTATATTTTTGTATATATTAGTTACACTTTTTAATCAAGTCGAAAATTTTATTATAATATTTATATATAACACTATAGTCAATTATAATAAAAACTTTATTGTTTAAACTTAAATTTAAAAACAAAAAACTTAACAAAAAAGCTAAAGCTTTCTTTTTTTTTTACACTATATAAGCCTAATTTTTTTTTTTTTTTTTTTAATACTTATTTTAGCGCTTATTACAACTATTTTTATACTTAAAGCTTTTTTTTTTTTACAAAAGTTCATCATTTTTACGCTGTAGCTAAAAAAATATACAGTTTTTATTATTCCGCTTGTTTTTTCAACAACCACATTAATAAAAAAAAAACTTCTAAGCAGCTGCTACTATAATCAAAAGTTTTATTTTAACAACATATAATATATATTTTGCTAACATATTATTATTTTTAAAAAAATACAAATAGTTTTTAATATTTAAATTTATATATATATAAATAGCTGTTATAACTTTATGCTAATTATTATTATTTTTATTAAAAGTTCTTATTATTTTAATATATTATAGCTTTTTTTAAATAAAATATATTATTGCTACTTTATTATACAATATATTTTACAACGTAAAAGTATTTCGATTAAACTTTTCAGTTGCTATTACAAGCTATATTAAAAATCAATCAGTTAATTCTTTCAGCAATATATTTAACTTTTAAACTTAAAAATTTATTTTAGTTTTTATAATTAACTCAGTAGTTTATTATAAAACTACTGATTCAGCTAAAAAAGTCTACTATAAAACTAAAATTTAACAAACATTTTTTTTAGCTAACTTTAAATCTTTTATAAAAAAGTCAAACCATTTAATAAAATAATATATATTAATAAAAATTAGCTTATTACTATTAATAACTATATTAATATTATTACAATTTTTGCAATTAAATTTAAACTAGCTAATATTTGCTTGCTTAAAACAATACTAATGTCAAAAATTAATGTCAGCAGAATTAAAAGTATTATTTTATTTACTAAGCTATAAAGTCAGTATTTTTTTAATAAAGCTAAAAAATCATATAAACAAAAAAAGTAATACATTATTTCTACTACTACTAAAATTGCAGCTCAACAAATTATTGTTGTTGTTATTATTTCTGTTGTAATTATTAAAATCTTTTCTAAAACCAAAAGCTTTAAACAATTAGTACTAGTGCTTAAATATTTAATACTATTAGCAACTGCAATTACAAGCTAAAAACTACAATTAATACTAATATATAATAAAATATTATAACAAGCTATTATATAAAATGTTATTATATAATTTACTAAATAACTTTTTTATAAACAATTGTAGCTTAATATTAAACTAAACAAATAAAGTAGCTATAATTAAAAAAAATATACTGTTTAACGCTATAAACACATATTGTATAAATATATTTATAATAACTGTTGCTAGTTTAATAAACTTTGCTACTAGTACTAACAAAGTTTTAAAAAAATGCTCTTTTAATACTTATAAAATTGCAAGTTTTTTTATATTTGTTTTTAAAACAAAAGCTAATAACAAAGTATATTTTATATTTTAAAGCATTTTTTGCAACAAAAAGTCTGCTTTTTTATAAAACTTATTTATAAATAAAAATAAAGCTTATATAGCTACAAATAATATATACAAAATAATAACACTGTTACAAATATAGTTAAAACAATTAATAAAACTATTGTAATTTATAGCTAGTATTAATACTTTAAAAACTAGTTTAGCTATTGCTGCAACAGTTTTTATAAAATCTACAATTATTTGCTGCTAAATTGCAAATTTTGTTATTATTGCTTACATATTATTTACAACTATATTTATTACATTTTATAAAACAAAAACATTTTTTTTACTTATTATAAACTTATATATTATATTAAATATTTCGTTTATTTTGTAGTTTTTTTTTTTTTAATTATTAAACTTATTTTAAAAATATTTTTAAGTATAACAGTTATTACTAAACTTTTAAAATATTGTTTTTACTTTAATACTTACATTTTTATTTGCTTTAGTATTAAACAATATACTATTTATAGTTTATAAATCTCGTTTTATATACAGCTATATATATAAAAACTAAAGCTTTTAAAATTTTTAAAACATTAAAGTAACATTATTACAAAACTTTAGTTATAATTAAAAACCAAACTACTATAAAAATTTTATTGCACTAAATTTAATCAATTTTAACATAGAATTTTTAACAGTAACAAATAAGTAAAACTTTTCAACTATAAAAAAGCTCTCGTTCTTTTTTACAAACATACTTTTTTATATTTTTATTTAATATATACAACAAAATATAATAAAATAACATAACAAAATAAATAAAATAATAAAACAGCTATATTAATATAACAAAAAAGTAAAACAAAAGTATTTTTTAAAAGTACAAAATATAAAAATCAAATAAGCTTTATAAAAACATTTAGTTATTAATTACTAATTAAACAAATATATATACAATTTAATAAATTATATAAAATCATTTAATTAATAAAACAAATATATAACAACTTAAAATATATAAAAAAAATAAAAAAAAAATAATAAAACTAAATTTAACTACATATAATAAAATTTTAATACAATTATTACTATTTAAATATAAAATAAACTAGTATTTAAAAAGCTATTAATTAAAAATACTATAAACATTAGCTGTAACTAAATATAGTTAAAAAAAGTTAGTACAGCTGCTTTAATATATAAAAATATAAAAATATATAAAAATCTTTATATTAATCTATAAAAACTTTAATAATAATCGATTATTTAAAACAAAAAGTTTATTAAATTTAATTAGTTGTTATATTTAAATAATAAAAATTTAATTTAAACAGAATAACATAATATTAAAAACATATATATTGCTTAAAAAAGTAAAAAATTTTATTACAACATATATATTAAAGTTAAAGCGTTTAAATAATAAAAATCTAATTTAAACAAAATGTTTTCAACAATATATTATAAATAGTACATTATTTATTAACAAAAAAAAAAAACTAAAAGTATAAAATTGTTTAATTATAAAACTTACTATATTATTTAATATAATTTACTATAAATAATACTTATATTTAAGTTTATAAAAGTATAATATATATTAAAAAAAGTAAACTTACAAAATTAAATCAAAAAAAAAGATCTAAAAGCTTTTCTCACCTATTTAATCCACCGATATAAGCTAGTTCTAAATCGGCCTAGTGCTAAAAATACATACAAAGTAGTCCCAAAAGACCCATTTTTCAAAACCCTTATACCTGTCTATATCAAATTTTTTAAAATTTTTAATATTTAATATATTTAATTTAAATTTTTATTATTAATTTATTATAAATAAATAAATAATAAAAAGTTTTTTTTTGTTATAAATTTAAAAAAAAAAGCTTTTTTTTTTAATATTTAAATTAATTATAGTTTTAAATTTATAATTTTATAAAATTTGCTTATTTATATAATTTTTTTCAAATAAAATTTTTTATTAAAAAAAATGTTTAAAAAAATATTAAATATAAAAAAATATAATAAATAAATATTTTATATTTATTTTTTTAAAATGTTTTAAATTTTTTAAAAATTATATTTATTTTATAAATTAATATAAGTTTTTTATTTATATTAATAATATATTGTTTATTTTTTAATTATAAATAAATTATTATATTTTTTTAATAGTTAAATTTATTATTAATAATTTTAACATTTATTTTTATATTAAACAAAATATTTTTATAATATTAATTAATATAATATATATTAATTATATTAATTTTTTTTAATTTAATAATATAATTATTTATAATATAAAAAATTATTATAAATATTTTTATAATAATTTTAATATTTTAATAAAATATTATTGCTAATTTTTTATTGAAGTTTTTTTTTTTTTTAAATTAAAAAATAGCGATTTTTTAATTATATAAATTTTTAAAACTTTATAAATTAGCTAATTTTATATTAACTAAATATAATATAGCTATATTTTTAAAGCTTAAAAAAAAACTTTTTTTTAAAAATTTTTTAATAATTATAAAATTAGTTATAAATTAATTAAAATTTTTTTTTTAATTATTTATAGCTTTATTTTTATAATTTTTTTGTTTATAATTTTATTTATTATATTTAAAATATTTTAAGCTTTTTTTTTTATTTTAAAACTTTTTAAATAACTTTTTATTTTTTTTATTGTTTTAATTATTTTTTTAAATATTATAAAAAAACTATTTTTATATTTATTTTTATTAAAAAATGTTTAATTAATATAAAATTTAAAATTGTTATAAAATTTATTAACTAAATTTTATAACAAATATTTTTGTTGTTTTATTATTTTTATAATAATTTTATATTAATTTATAGTTTTATTTTTTATAACAATAAAAAATAAAGTAATAAGTTAATTTTAACTAAACTTTTTTTTAATAGTTTTATATTAATATATTAGTTTTAATTATTTAATAAAAAATATAATAAATTTTTTTTTATTATATTTATAATTAATTAAATTATTTTATAAATTTTTTTAATAAATTTAATTATTTATATTATAAATTTTAT
>MU378450.1:0-23799 GCA_022495175.1 Hypoxylon argillaceum | reverse complement strand
AAATTAATTAAAAATTATATTTTAATTATTATAATTAATAACAAAAAAGTTTATAATATTTTTTATAATACTATATATAGTTTTAAAATAAATATAAATTTAATATTAATTTTATAATTTATAAAATAAAAAATTAAATTTTTATTTTATTAAAATAAAGTATTTAATATTAAAAACAAAAAATATTTTTTAATAAAATAAATATTTAAAAAACTATATTTAATTAATATTTTAAAAACTAGTTTTAATATATTTAATTTTAATTTAAATTTTTATTTTTACTTTTTTTTTTAATCTAAAAATATAAATTTAATATAATTGTTTTAAATATATTAATAATAAAAATTTATAAATATTAATAAATTTAATTATAAATATATATTTTTTTTAATAATATTGTTTATATAAAATATATATTAAAAATAAAATAAACAATTTATTTTATAAATATAAATTTATTAAAAAAATTTATAAATTTAAATTTTTATATATTAACTTTATTAATATATTAATTAAAAAAAGTTATATTATAAAATATAATAAATTAATTTAATAAACTGTTATTATTAATAGTTTTATTTAAAAAACTTAAACTTTTTTCATAAAATTTATTATTAATTTTATATAAATAATTTAAGATTTTTTTAATAAATATAAACGTTTTAAATATTATTATTATTTAATTATTTTAAATTAAAAATTAACTTAAATTAACTATATTTTTAAAAATTTTTATAAAAATAAAAATATTATATATTTTTTTTAGTTTAAAATTAATATTAATAAAACAATATTATAAAAAAAACTATAAAAATAATTAAAAAAATTATTTAATATTTATTAATTAATACTATATTTAATAATATAAATATTAAGTTTTAGTTAATATTAATTAAAATAACTGTTTATTTAAAAAACTTTTAATTTAATAAAAAAATTAAAAATAAAACTTTTTATAAAATATAATATAATATAATGTTTAATTTAATATATTTATAAATTGTTAAATAAATAATTTTTATTAATTTAAAAAAAAACTTTTAATATTTAATGAAAAAATTATTAAATATAAAATATTAAAATATTAAAAAAATAATATTATTAATTATTTAATATTATTTATTTTTAACAAAGTTATTTAAATAAATAATGTTATATTTAAAAAATAATATATATATATATTATTAAAAAACTAGTTTTTATTTTTAAAACTATTTAAAAATATAGTTATTAATATTTATAACATTTAAGCTATTATTATTAATATTTAAAATTTTAAAATAATAGCTAAAATATTTATAAAATTATAAAAAAAAAAAAAAATTTAAAAATTATAAATAAAAAATTTGTTTTAATATTGTTATTATAAATTTAAAAAAATTATAATAAATATAATTATTAAATATATTTATTAAAAAAATAATAGTTAATAAATAAAAGTTATTTTATAAAACTTTTTTTAATATTTTTAGTTTAAACTTTTATATTATATTGTTTTTGTTTTTTAATTTTATATTTTTTTTATTTTTTAATTTGTTATTAATTTTTAATTTAAATTTTAAAATTTTTTTAAGTATTATAAATATTAAAAAAAACATTAAAATTAATAAAACATTTAATATAGTAAAGAAAATTAAAAAAAAATTTATTATAATAATTTCTTTTATTTATTATATTAATTTTTAATTAAAAATTATTTAATTAAACTAATATTATATATTAATAATTAATAACAATTTTAAAAATAACTGTTTTAAAATAATAATAGTATTAATAAAAGTTATATATATTATAATTTTACTATTAAAACTAATTAAATTTAAAATATTTATATAAATTTATAAATTAACAAATTAATTTAATTAATATAAAATTATAAATAATAAATATAAATTTTTAATAAATAATAATATTTAAAAAGTAATATTATTATTTATTAATAAAAAACTTTTTAATAAAAAATAAATATATAAATTTAAAAAAAGCTTTAATAAAAAAATTATTTATTATAAAATATAATAAATAATAAAAAACTTTAAATAAATTAAAAAATTAAATTATAATAAAACATTTATTTTAATAATAAAATTTATAAATTATAAAATAACTTTTGTTATTATTGCAATATTAAATTTTAAACTTAAATAAATAAATATAAAAACAGTATTTTTATATAATTAAATAATTAAAAAATTTTATATTAAATAATTGTTTAAATTTAATAATAAAATAAAATAAGTTTATTGTTTAAATAAAATGTTATATAATTTAAAATAATTTTTAAAAATTTAATATAATATATTTGTTATTTTTTTTAAAAAATTAAATTTTATATTGTTTAATATTAACATTAAAATTTTTATTAAAAATTATATTTATATAATAGTTTATATTAACAATTTATTAATTGTTAATTTAATTAAATTAAAAATTAATAAATTAAAATAAATATTTAATAATTGTTTTAAAATAATTAATTTAACGCTTTGTTTATATTATTTAAAAATAATTATTAAAAAAAACTAATTTAATTAAATAATTGATTTTAAATAAAATATATATATTAAAAAAGTTTTTTAAAAATTTAAAATATAAAAATTTACTTTTAATATAACTTATATAAAAATAAAACTTTTTAATTTTTTATTAAAAAATTATATTGTTTTAAATAATAATAAAATTTAATATATTAAAACTAATAATTTATTAATATATATAATATTAAATATTTAATTAAATATTATTTTTTTTATATTTTTTTATAATTGTTTTATAATTAAATTAAATAAAAATTATATTATAATAATTAAATAAATATTTAAATATTTAAAAAAAATAATTAATATAAAATTTATATATTATAAAAAATTTAAAAAATTTGTTAATTATATAAATATAAATTATATTAAAAACTATAAAATTTAACAATTAATTTTAAACTATATTTTTAATATAAAAAGTAAAATTATTAATTAAAATTTAAAATAATAAATTATTATATTATTATTATTTTATAAAATAAAATATATTAATTAAATATAAACAATTAAAAAAACTACATATTAATAATAAAATTAATATTATTATTATTTATAATAATAATAAAAATATTATTACTTTTATTAATAATTTATTTTATTATATTAATATTAAATATATAATTATATAATTAAAATTTGTTTATAAATAATAAATTATTAAAAAAATTAAATTGTAATTTATTTTTATTATTAAATAAATAAAAATAAACATTAAATTATATATAAAATAAAGTTTTAATTTTATTATATAATTTAATTATAATAATTTATATAATTTTTTAATATTAAAAATTTGTAATTTTTATTATTAACAATTATAAAACTTTATAATTAATAAATTTAAAAAATTAAAACTATATTAAATTATTTTTTTAGTTTTTTTTTATTTATATAAAATTAATAATAAATATTTTAATTGCTAGTTTTTTTTATAACAATTATAAATTAAATTTTAAATTATTGTTAAATATTAAAAAAATTATTAATTAATAATAAAGCTATAAATAATTAATTAATAATTATATTAAAACAATTTTACAACTTATTTATTTTTTTAATTATATTATATATATATTTTAAATTAATATTATTTATTTATATTAATAAAAAAAAATTAAAAAATATATAAAAAAATATTAAATATTTTTATTTAAAATATTTTTAAAATATTTTATTATATAAAAAAAATTATAAATATATATAAATTGTTTTTATTAATATATTTTAAAATTTTTAAATTAAAAACAATTAAATAAACAAAAAATAATATATATTTATTATAATTATTATAATTAATTTAACTAATAATAAAATTATAAAAAAATTATAAATAAAAAATATATTTTAAATTAAATAAAAAATTTTATTGTTTTTTTTATAAAAAAAAATCAATTGTTTAAAAATTTAATATAATATTAATAATATTTATAACAATTAAAACTTATATTTAATATATATAATATTTATAATATATAATTAAATATAATATAATAATTAATCTTTTTAAAATTCTTTAAATTTTTATTTTTAAAATTATATTTAATTAATTTATAATTAATTTTTTATTTTTATTAATAAATAAAATATTTTTTTTTATTTAAAATTTTATAAATTAAATTATATTATAAAACTTTAAATAAAATATTAAATAAAAATTAAAATAAAAAATAATTAACAATTGTTTTAATATATAAAATTGTTATAAAAAAAAACAACTATATTTTTTATTATTTTTTATTTTTTATTATTTTTATTATATATATATATTTATTTTAAATAAAAGCTTTTTTTTTTATATATATATTTTTATTTTTAATAAAAGTTACTTTTATTTTTTATATATATTTATTTTAAACAAAAGTTTTATTTTTTTATATATTTATATTTATAACAAATAAAAATTTTATATATTTTTAAATTAATATAATTATTTTTTTAAATAAGTTTAAAACAAATAGAAATATTAAATATATTGTATAAAACATTTTATACTTTTTATATATATAAACTATTGTATATTTTAAGTCTTGTAAATAGAACTGTTACTTTAATCTTCACTTTGAATACACACTCTATGCCAATCTACTCCACTATCTTTGACAAATAGGATCATGCGTACCATATTGAAAATGAACAACGAGAAGGTGCTGTCATATTGTTGTATTATACTTTCATTCACTAATATGCCTGCTTTACGTAGGTGTTCGCGCTTAAATTGAGGAGATGTGTAATCATGGTGACAGATACTATGACAATACTGAGACATGTCCCGCCTGTTCGCAGTATCTAGTTGTTGCGGCTGTAGCCGCTTTCCCGCTACTGTAGGTATCCATTTGTAAAAGAAACAGCACCCCAAACACGCAGACTACCTACGTACTAATAAGACTACATAGCCTGTCTACACTCTGGTTAAACATGCAGGGTAGCCACCTCCGGAGAAATTGGTTGCCTTTCAAATATCACCCCGTTTCCGAAAGCCCTGGAAGGCTGTAATATTTCTAATCGAGTTGTCGGGCACCGCATTAATAAGCACCTGAGACAATGTTTAAAAAAAGCGTAGTAGGTACCTACCTACTATGTATCGAAAATAAGGGTGCTGATGGTGTTGAGCTTGTGCTAATTCTCTCTTTCTCCTCTCGAACGACGCACCGAGTGTTAAGACTATAACAAATAGGGGACGCTGCTGATGGGGGGTTTTAACGCAAGATCGTTCTTCTCATAAGGGATGGCAAGGACTTGTTACAAAGTACGCGACTGACAATCTCCATTTTCTAGGCGTCGGGTGTTATAGGTAGAACTGTTTTCTACTAAGCTGCCAAGGAAACCCCTAAAGCGTGTTAGCTGCAAGGAATACACACGCTCCTAACTCGCCTAGGTATACGGAGACAATTGTAACGGCATCTGCGAGAAGTACCAACAGTAATAAAGGTAGGAGGGGAACCAAAGCTACAAGTTATCACCGTGCAAACTAGCCTATAGTACATTGACATACTGCTTGTTTTAGCGTTACATATACAAAAAGGTTGTGTAACACGTTGTAATTGAATGCGAGGGAGCAAGGGAGTCGAGTCATCCCCTCCCTTTTCGGCTGTCGGTATCCTTTTTGCTAGCTTATTCTGTTACGATGTATCAATTCTTAACTTAGTATCTATCAAGAGTATCCCCCCAAACTTCAATTTTCTTTTCGTTGCCTCTCGCCCTTTTCTTCCGCGATGTCTGTCTCAGAAGCAATCAAAGCCGCGCTGCAGATCTCGAGCGACCTGGTCGCTCTCCCCGGCAGCGAAGAGTATGACAAGATCGCAGAATCCTACTTCACAGAACTTGAGCGCGACATCAAACCGGCGTGCTTTATTACCCCATGTTCCGCGGTCCAGGTTGCGGACGTGGTGAAGGCTATCAAGCCCTTTGCCAGTTCCTCCACCCTTGCGATCTGTGGTGCTGGCCAACAGTCAACTCCGAATGTTGCAAATGTGCACGGCGGCCTGACTATTCATCTTCAGAAGCTCCGGGGTATTAATGTTGATGCAGACAGAGGAATTGTCTCTGTTGCTGCAGGTGAGCGCATGGGCAGTGTGTATGACGAGCAGCGCTACCCACAGGTAAAGTCAGTCAAATAATAGCCTCTTGACTTGTTTTACCTGAATTGATCGCAAAAAAACGCTTGTTTGACTAACTTGCCTGAATCTATTGACTGGATTGATCAAGTTAATTGACCAAGTAACTCAAGCAATGTACATAAAGCGTACAGATTGTAGAAAGCAAGGTAGGTAGGTAGGTGTAGGTAGGTAAGTAGGTAGGGTGGTAGCTAGGTAGATGTAAGTGGCTTGGTAAGTGGCTAGGTAAGTGGCTAGGTAAGTGGCTGTGTATGTGGCTGAATAAGTGGGTTTAAAAACAGGGTGCCACTTAGCCTACCTAGGAAAGAAGGCTTTTTTTTTACCAAAAAACCAACAAAAAATATTTTAAAAAAATAGAAAAATTAATTGGAAGTAATTGACAAGTAACAAGTCAGGTAAAAAATTATTACTTTACCTGCAATCAATTTTAAAACGATTATTTGAACTGGATTGGGTCAATTAATTGACAGTCAGTCAAATAATTACTTTACCTGTGGGTAGCGCTGATGACGAGGTCATAGCTGCGGGGCTCGGGGTTGTCGGAAACCGCCATTCCAGTGGTGGAATTGGTGGTGATGCCGTACAAGGTAATTTTTCTGACATTGATATGATTATAGCTTATGTGTGGTTTCGTCGGTAGTTTTTCTGACTTCGAATTACTTCAATAGCCGGGTTATCATACTTCTCCTACGCGCGAGGCTTCGTATGCGATAACGTCGTCAGCTACGAGATCGTTCTCGCTAGTGGCGAGGTAGTCGAGGCCAACGCCGAGAGAAACACGGACCTCTGGGTTGCGTTGAAAGGCGGCGGTAACAACTTTGGTATCGTCACCCGGTTCGATCTGCGTGTCTTTCCACAGGGCCAACTCTGGGGTGGCAAGGTGTTTTACTTCGAGCCCAGCTTTTCGGGGCAGATCCGGAGTCTCGTGGAGTATCTTAATAGCCCGAATCCTAATGTCGACGTCCATATATGCCTTAGCATCGGACATGCGCCTATGGCGAATGATTTGATAGCCATGAACGATATCTTCTGCACAAGGCCCGAGAAGCCGAAGGCGCTCGAACCTTTTTCAGACGTGCAGCCACAGATCGAACCCATGAAGACCTTGCGTGTTGATAGCCTCAAAGCTCTCACTGACGAAGCATTTTCCGGTGCAACGGCAAACAGGTTAGTATAAGTGTATCCGCTTCTCGCTCAGCTTCCCAATACTAAATCATGAGTAGAGTCACAAAAATGACGGTGACAGTCAAGGCCGATATCGGGATCCTCGAGTATGCCGTGGACACATTCCGTACCGCACTAGAGAAGTTGAAGGGTATAAAAAACTTACTATTCTCCATCACGTTCGAGCCAATTCCTGTGTCTCTAATAGAGCAATCTATCGCCCGCGGCGGAAACTCTCTAGGACTCAAACCATCAGACGGACCACTTGTCGTAGTATTGCTCTACACTGCCTGGGATAATTCTGATGACGATGAGAAAGTATACGAGGCCAATAAAGAGGCTCTTCAGGTAATCAAGGAGGAGGCAGTCGATAACAACGTATATTCGCCTTATCTATATATGAATTATGCGTTCCTTCACCAAGATCCCATTGATTCGTACGGGTCGGAGAACAAGGCAAACTTGCAGGCTATCAGTGCCAAATATGACCCGGAGGGGTTCTTTCAGACTGCGGGCGTAGGGCCATGGAAGATATCAAAATAAGGAGGTGCGGGTTTGCGTAACTATATATAGAATTGCCTTCTACAAAGTCATTCATTACATCCGCTGCGTCTAAATCCGAACTGATTATTATTGATAAAGTTGCGCCGCAGTAGGATTAAAAGCATTCCACACTCCCATAAGTAGAACATTCCCCGCGAGTCGACTAGGGCTTGTCAATAAGCTTCGCCGTCTCGTCGTCTCATAATCATCGAGGTAGGTAATAGTAATCACACCGCTAAGTATATTTATTCCGCTATTGCAAGTATCAAGTCTAACACGCAGCCTTGATTATACATCTTTAGTTGAAAGGACTAGTTGAATTCAGGGCCTCGTGTTGCTATCATGATTAACGTAGGGAATCAGGAGCGGGACTTCTGGAGTAACGATTACCAATGTCTACTAAAACTTGAATAACTTGCGGCTCTGTATCTGTATTGTTATTTTAGTTATATTCATAGGCCACAATGACACATAAATCATGTCGTATATCTAGAGATTCTATATAAAGGACGAGCAGTTAAAAATAACACGACTTTGTATCAGGGGGCTGTTAAATGTCATATTATTTCATTACTTCCGCAGTCTATCAAAGCGGTCTAGAACATGCGTAAAAGTTTATAACAGAAAGCAACGGTGATGATCGCGTATCTTTTTTTGTTTGTGGCTTGTAAATAAAAACCCCATTACTCATCGTTTGTCAAAATACCCCCGATATCACGTTAGTCGGCGTTGTTGCTAGCTTGCGAGGCACCACCAACGCAGACAAGAACTATGCCCAACCTCATTCTTCCTTATTTTCGAGGTATGTCATTATTAGCAAACCGAGGCGTAGATAGACTGAGCCCACTGAGACCGCCGTTGACGTATTTTTTTCAGATCTTAGGCAGCTTTGGATAATATAGACCGCGAAAAGGGCCGGACACGAGGACTTTGGAGTTCAGTGTCAGCTGAAAGAAACCTCCTTTTGCTGTAGGGCGAATAATATGTTCTTACTAACGCCTTGGTATATTTGGGGAGACGACTGGGCCGTAACCCCTTAGATTAAGTTGGTAGAGAACACGTCATATAACGTTTAAGCTGCAACTCGTAAAGCTAACCTGACAAGAGTGTCGGAACTGTCGGTGATTGGGTTGCAGACTTGGACATTTCTACAATAGGTGGTCTTGGCCTTTAACTGCTCGTGGCAGCGACTAGAAGTAGATATAATCGTCTTATATATTAACTTTTAGGACAACATTTTCATTAATTCTCTAGTGTTTTCTTGTATGCACTTTCACTCCTTCCTATATCGCAGTTTGCCCACGAGGTTCGTAGCTAGGAATTATATACAAGAATTGAATTGAATTCTATAGTTCAGAATCCGGGATTGTAGACCGAGTTATAATAGTGCTCATGTTAGAGATGAACATGAAGCAGATTATGCACGATGGCACGAAATATAGGCCGGTAGCAGCAGCCAATACCTGTACTATGTCCACGGCACCAGGTGTTGCCCGATTGCATATATTCTCGAGTTATTCGCAAAGAGCGAGAAACTCGAAAGTGAAAGGACAATCATTTAGAGGGTTGGTAGCAGATTCTCGTAGTGTGTTAGAACAGGCCGTCATTACGACTTTAGTAGTAAGGGTGCTCATCCGTAACACCAGGAAATATAACCCGCCTAGCAGAAGGGCGCCTTACACGGCAAGCCATAGCTGTACGAGGTATAGATACCGATAGGGCAGCTGTTAAAATCCTGAAAGAAGGAGAAGTGCGTATCATTGGTCGAGGTTACTAGAACCCGTTAGCTTAACATCACCTTCGCGATGAATAGTGGCTGGCCACTCATCACTCACCTCCAGCGACACAAGTACCAGCACTAACGGAGCAAGGGCCGACATCAACCGTGTAAGCAAACCCAGGCTCCAAGTGAATAGGCGGGAACGGCGGGTACGGGCCGAGAGCAGGCTGGTTATTGAAGGTAGTCTGCGGGCCCGGGCAGCTGCCTGCCTTGTACCCCGTGAAGAAGAACGTGCCAGCACCTTCGTACTTGTACGACGACGTCTTCAACTGGTCCTGCTTGGGGAACAGGAACTCCAGCGTGCAGTTCGCGTCGGCGCGCTGGGCGGGGATGTCGAAGCTGAAGATGGTGGAGATGTCGTTGGGCGTGAAGATGCCGTCGTAGCTGGGGCCGAAGGCCTGGTTGGGCTTCTTCGCGGAGATCTGGGTGATGTAGTGCGGGAATTCGAACTGGCCTGGTGTAAGATACGCTGGGCACCCGGTCTCCTTGTTGTTACCCCATTCGTGGTCTTTGAGTTCCCGCTTGGAAATCAGCTCATAAGGGGCAGCGATGACTGCGCTGAGCAGGAACGGTATGAAAACAGTGTGCCTCATGTTGGCCTTGATTGGAAAGTAGAGTAGCAATCCTGAAAAGTAATCGGCATTCACTGGAGATTTGTATCAATAAGAGCAAGACTCAGGCGATCAAGAGTGAATCACCCCGTGAGGACCGGAATCATGAAGACCCTTATAGATTTCTATAAGTCAAGACCTCAGCCGTCATCAGCCGTACCATGTCTTACTTACAGAAGCCCTACCGGAAACAGTCATCATCGGGTCCGAAGCCCATCAGCCGCCTCTAGGCGTTAATCTGACAAACGTGTCAGGCGATTCAATAGTATTAGATGAGGAGATTTGTTTGTCTCACTCGGAGCAACAAGCCCGTTACCGCTTGCTGTCATGGAAGTTACTATCACACGAGCGTTATCGGGTGCCTACTTGCAGACAAGTAGGTAGCCGTCGCATCTTCCACCTAGAGAACTGGACCTGTCAGTTTTCTCGTTGTCATTTTGCATCGCACGAGAACCGGGTCCGAAGCTGCACACATATACATGCATGTCTTACCTAATTTATTGCACAGCCAGTAGCCCATATCATCAAGTTATGCCTCGTGTAGTAAGATGTTCATACCCTATAAAGTTCTAACTTAATACCAGGCTATTGTCAAAGTGGCATAGGGTCTGGCGACAGCTAAAAGAACTAGCTAATTCTTGTATAGATTACACAGTCTATGCTCTGAATATGAATGCTTAATCAACGATGTTTAAATGTGCTTAGTAAAGAGCATTGAAGTAGCCAATTGCGAGTTTGGAGGGAGTAGTCTAGATGTCAATGCCTTTTCGATCCCTTTTCGGGGTACCCTATTTATCTTAATGCTTTTAACTACTGCACGATAATGGAAGCAACGATAATAGCTGCGATGTGTATGTCACCTTTTCGATCAATCTCCCGTGTTAGATGGTATTCTCCTATTCGGCAATCGAGGGCGAGGGTGAGGGCGAGGGTAAGGGGAGTGGGGATCGTCTGCTCGTAGAGGAGAGGCGTCCTACATTTTTAGTGAGAAGAACAATAGCTATCACATTTATTGCTTTCTTCTCGGCTCTTATTTAGAATGTATGCAGAAAGGGACGTAATAGTCTCAGACGATCCCGGCGGTATTACCCGCAGTATCTAGTGCTGCGCGCAGTTAAGACATCAGTACTATTTACAGCAGTAGCCCATCTAGTCAATATCAATATTAGGTTTCACCTTAGCAAAAGTCTTAGTAGTTGAGTCAACGAGATGGTTCTATTGACAAGCCCGCATAAAAGTCACGAAGCGCCCCGTGGATTCGGGATGCGCCACATAAATGACAATTTGCGGCTCTATCCTGACTCAATATCAGGTATCTAGCTAGCGTGCAGGCGGGATAACATACAGGGCTGATCTAGGAGTATTATTGGTTGTGGGAAACGTGTCTTAAACCTCATTTTACTCCTAGTTCCCGGCATAAGACAGACGCTAACTGCGTTGTCATCTTATTCCTTACAAATCATCATCTGAATGCCGTAGACAAGTTCTATCATCTAGCAAGTTAACACATGCGTAGCAGCTACTGTGTTAGTAATTTTCTCGCGCGGATATGATGATCGGCTTCAGAAGGTGCCTGGGCCTTGGTAGCTCTGTGTAGACTTGTCCTTCTATCGGATGAAATACCCATATGTCGATTCGATTTCTCGCTGACCAATTCAGTCTACTGCGATACCTTACAGCACACTGTAAGGCGCCACGCATGGAGGTGCTGTATAATCGATGGAGGCTTAATTGCCCTCTTTTTGGAGTGGCCTTAAGTCAGATTATGGTTGGACATTCAAGTTTCCTCTCTTCGGTGCCGAGAGCTCCCTTCTCGTTACTACCCTAGCAGCTTCCAAAGCGGCGAGATGTGTGGAAGGAACGAAGTTTCACAACCACTTCCTTAGGGAGACCCAGTTTCAACGTAGTCCAAATCTGGCATCGGCTTAGACCACGTGTCAAAATACTCCGATTTCCCCCAGTGGTCACAAGCTGGAGTCAGGATTTTCAATATGACTGGACTCGGTTCATTAAAGATCACGCGGTCCCCGAAGCTGATATGGGCTATTCCAAGCAGCCAGCCCAGATCAGAATAAGGTGATCCTAGTTGTAGGAGATGAGGAAAGCAGACAACCCGCAATGTCACGCCTAAAATTTGGGTGGCTAGAGGTGCGTGGTGTGCCTTTAGGGACAATAGTGTCGGCCTACGAAGCAGGCCCCGATCAATCGATGGGAACGTATTGGTGGCCAAGGCGCTCTGGGCGCAATGCCACGACAGGACCAAAGTCGAGCAATTTTAAAACGTCGTGCTCCGTACTTAATACGAGTTGGTAGTACAAAGGTTCCCGGCGCAACGAAGAGTGGTCCTGAGAAGAAGCAGCCATTGATGCGCTATGTATTCCAAGGTTTGGAGGGAACTAAATAGTATCTCAGTTGTTCCTTGGCCTCTTTACTGAACGGTCATCCGAACCTATGGTATCAGTATCGCGACTCGTCCTTTTCCCAGCTTGGCGGTCGGCATCGGTGCCCCCAGAAGTTTCCGAAGCAAGCTTCTTCTTTGCAGCGCGGAATACATTTGGGCGCTCGCGGGCGCTCGGCTGTTGCTTCTTCTGAATCGTTATTTTGGGCAGCTGGATCTGGATAGCTTCGCCAGGAGTGCGGATGACCTCGGTGGGTTGTTGAGATTCAGCCACTGGCGCCCGTGAAGCTCTGTCTATCTGTTGTTTAAGCATTCGAGCTTCGATCTTGGCTGATGTAGAATCCTGCTTCTCGGCACGAGCGAGAGCCTCCTGTCGAGAAATGGACGACGGAGAGCGATCGATGTAAGAGATGTAAAATCCGCCAACGCCACCTTCGCCGTCCTCCTTTTCCTCAACTCTACACAACCCTTCCCGGCCGAGCGACTTCGCGAATTCGGTGAGGGAGCGCCAGCGGGTGGCGTTGAGGTGGACGTGGTCTCGTTGCGCGATGTAGATTTGGTAAAAACGGTTCACCTGAACTGCCTTTTCGCCGTGGCTTGTTTTCAGCAGCTTCAGGAAATCGGACTGGAATTGGCTCGAGAAGTTGTCGATCGCTTTATCGATGGGGCCATCAAAGGCGGCCTGGACGGTTCGGACATGGCCTTCGGAAAGAGTGTGCTGCTTGAAGGCATTCTCATCTCTACATTGTTTTTGGCAAGGCGTGCAGTACCAACGTAGGCGACCGAGGCCTTTGGCCTTCATGCGCTTGTCCAGTTGGCGAGACGGGTTATTTTTTGCCGACATCTTGCGAAACCAGAACCTGAGGAGAGATGTGTATCGCAATAATTAAAAAGAAGGAAGGGTGATGTAAGAGTGTACACCCAGAGCTAAACGCTAAAGTTCTAAACAAAGAACTAGGAGGCGTGAAGTGTGGCTGTGCACTATGCACTGTGGCTGTGTTGTTGTTTTTAAAAGTGGATATCAATACTCCCTGTAAGTCTGCTCTAGTCTGCCGTAGTTTGGCGGACTTATCCACAAGCATCTTCATCTGACTGTATCGCTTCCTTGGGACTTATGCGGAATATGACACTACAGGCCTTTCTACTCCCACGGCAACATATCCGCGCGCTAATGAACTTAACGACAAGATAGGTGCGACAATAATTAGATGCGTATAGTTATAATAGGGGCATTAAAGTAGACATAAGTTCATTAAATTAACAGGTTACCATCAATCGGACCTCATCCATGAAGTATGTAATTGCGCAGTTGTTACTTGACCCCTTAAGATTAACCCCCATCGGCATACTAAGAAAATGACTAATTCAGGTACATAAGTTCAGGTTGATCAAATGTTTTCTTTTATTTTCTTTAATTTATATTTATTAAGTATTTTATAATGCTCGCTTCAAAGTGAAATCATCAATTCACCATAAGCCAAAAATCGAATTCCCCTTTGCCGAGCCGTACATCCATTTGCCGAGCTTCATCCTTCATCTGATCAACATGCACAAGGGTATGCTGGTTGTGAACTTCATACCCCAAGCCGTGGAACAGCAGCGGAAGGAGCGAGGATTTCCACACGGGCCTCGTCTCACGATCCCTCCAGCTCTGCGCAACAGCCACCATCAACAGCAGGAGGACGAGCGCCGTCAGCGCCGCAGGAAGCGCCACCCAGCCCCAATTCACGCGCGTGCACACGGTCGTCCGGAGGGCGTCGCCCAAGACCACCCCAGCTCCCTTTCCGTCGACCCCCAAGCTGGTGATGCGCATGCGGTTCGTGATGGATGTCGCGAGGTTATCTATGATGCCGGACATGGTGGCCAGGGTGGCGTTTCCCCCGGCGTACATGTCTTCGAGAAGCCAGTTGCCCCCATCCCAATCGCAGGTGATGACGCTTGGATCGAGGTCCGCGGTGCTCAGCCACTCGTACAGACAGGTGCCGTTCAGCGACGTCTGCAGAAAGTCCACGATGCCGAAGTTGAGCGCCCACGGCATCGTGTAGGCGCACTCCATGGGCGCTGTGATGTTCTGCTCGTCCTGGATGGCCCAGGTGAAGTTGCGCCCCGGGACCTGCGGGACGGACGAGAAGTTGGTGGTGTCGAATACCTGCCCGTCGACGAGACACGGGCTCTTGATGACCGGACGATCATCTACGATGCTTCTATACCGACCCGCTAGGTCGCTGATGTTCGTCGGGACAACGGACACCACCTCCTCTTTTAACGCCCCGTTGACCACTGACCCCTCGTAGTTGCGCAGGCAGGGGAAGAGACTGCAGTTGGCTGCCAAGACGTCGAGATCTTGGGGAAGATGGGGTAAATTTGCATGGCGACGCTCACAGCTGTACTGCGTGTACCCGGTAGTCGCGTTGATTGATCGCGTACAGTTTTTGAAGGTGAAGGTGAGGAACGTAATGTCCTGCTGTGCGCTGTAGTCCTGCGAATGCGAGACTACTTGCATCCACGATCCTTGTTCTATGCTATTGATGCTGGCCCCGTCAATTTCGAACGCATAGCCGCTCGCACCAGAATCAGTCTCGTTAGAGTGAACGTAGCGCTCCTGGATCGAGGCGGTAATATCAACGCAGCGGCTGCAGAACCCGACGGATGAGTACGCCACGCCGTCGAAACTGGGGAACGTGCAATTGCCGGTGGGACAGTCAAATCCTACGAACCCGGCAGTGGCGTCGGACGTGGTAAGACCGTTGATGATTGCGCCTTTCATGGGTGTCCGTAGGTAGGGCGCTGGCAGGCTGTGTCCGCCAACATACCAATCAGACGGATCGACGTAGTGAGCTGCTTGGACGGTCGGCTTTTGGCTGTGTATGTTCATAGGTAATTGGCAGACAGTCGTACGGATGGCTTGCTGGGTAAACGGGCCAATGGCAAGGGATGTTATAACAAGAATAGCCCCAAAAGAGGCTATATGCCTGTCGGGTGTAAGATTCAGTGTCTCAAATTCGCTTAGGAGGCCTCATCAATGTGCAACTTACGGCTTGTAGGTCAGAAAGAGTAACTTAATGGCACCCCATACCCCTCGCGATGCCGCATCAAACTTTTCGAGATGCTGCAAAGGATGTGTCGTATCGAACCAACCCCATTTCTTATAGCTGATCACTAGAAAAATCGATCAATTACCGTTGCAACCGGCCACAGCTCCCATCTGCCCTGTCCCCTGAACATACCTTCGGAGACAACAAAGGCGAGAATTGCTCGCAATATTGTTGATAAAATGGCAATGACCGAATTAAGTGAAAGTTCGTGAGGCCACTTGGGCTGCTCTTTATCTTCAAACAGTTTAAGGATCAGGGCGATTGTAATGATCAAACCGATCGCCAGCGTCATGCTAAACGCTTCAGGGGCCCAGTCCCCTAACGGATTTCGTCGATACGCATTTTCCTTCAAAAAAGGGTCTACCCCGTTTCGAGTGGCGTTCTCGTTTTCTTGTCTGGTGTCGGTCGTGTTTGCATTGTCGGGGGCCTGCCATTGTGTCTCTATTGTGTAGTAGTCGTGCTTGTCTGCTTCAGTACCGTCTGTACTCGACGTAGGGTATAGAAAGGCCCTGTCCGGTTCGGCTCGACCCCAGTCGTCTATGGGCTGATGAGAACCCATTGTCGCAGTCGCGCATTCTACCTTTTGGGAGAATCAGAATAAGAAGAATTATAGAAATATTATAACAGCGCGAAAGGAATCAGCTAAATAAGAACACTTAGTTACTTAAGTCGCCAGATTAAACAGGATCGGTACCTATACCTAGATATCTCTAACTGCCAATCGCGCTAGCATAGAATTTGGTGATCCTTTCTGTCTGGGGTATTAGATACCGGGGCTCTGGGCTGGGATTGGATCGCGCGACATGGGCCCTAACTTACTATAGGTTAGCGTGATGAGGCAGTGGATGTCAGGTCTATTTAAAGCAATTATACGACTATACGGATACCTAACATAGATTGGGGCTGATCTACATGGATGGTTACCCCAGTCGCGGGTCGTCCCCTCATCTCGAAATTCTCAAAATATATCGCCCAATACCACTATGCAATGAATGTCTTGCTTTAAACTTGGAGAACGCGATCATACGCCTCCAGCATACCACAGGTTCGGGCAGACCGAATGATGATGACTCTGGGTTGATACATGGGTGGCACAAGCGGCCAGCTCTGGTATATGAGTCCAGCTCGCGGTCGGATGTCTTTTGTGTTGATTAGTAAGACAAGGACGGCAAAGAATATCGCGAAACGACTATCTCGAATTCAATCTATGAAGGTCTTCTCGAGGAAAATCATCAATTCGAAGACACGTATGCCTCTCTCACACCCTTGACAGCGTACCAGAACGCCGGAATCGACACCGCCGTCTTTCGCCTAGACCGTGCAAACGATGGAAGCTAGAAATGAAGTTACACTATGAGGGTCGCATGTCATCCTCCCCAATTAGAAGATTGGGGTTGGCAAATGCATCCAGAGCTATTCACAGAACTAAATACTACCGTAAGAGGCGAGTGCTTTTCCGTCCCCTAAAATGCCGTTAGCTACCTACCTAAGAAATGGACACAGCGCAGCCGACATCAGTGCTCTCCCTAGCCATATGGAGCGGACAAGTGGTTAGAGACTTGAATCAAAGAGCACGAATCATGTCATCAATGCGCGAGCTCCATTTTCCTACCTTCGGATGTGACTAACCCCAACTGCATAGACCAAGTGTCTTTAATGCTCCAGCTCGCGATATGTAGCTCTCAGCCATTGCTAAGGCAAAGTGAAGATTACCACAACTACAAAATCCACTGTTAGCAAGCATAAGGATGAGATAGACATTTCGATTCTCCCAAAGACATTTCAAGACGTTTCAAGACGATATCACAATTCTTCGTTCACTTGGGCTGCGTTATGTATGGATCGACAGCCTCTGTATGGTGCAAGCGAGGACGAGGATGCCCATTTTCGAAGAAGACGACCAACTCTCGTGGGTCCTACAGACGGCCAATGTCGGTATATCTGCATTGAGCAATGTCGTGCGCTGTACTCGGAATAGCGACGTTGCTCCATGTCGACGCGACTCGGTCCTCAAGTACTCGGACCGGTACCAGTTGGTGTCGCAGTGTTCAGCTCGTGACATCACAAAAGACCGGTATTCCTCGGTGTTGCTAGTGCGCTCAAGGCCATCACCGGGGACGACTACCTTTATGCTCGAAGGCCTTTATGATATTCAAGTATCAAACATAGTGTTAGCAAACCCGAAAAGTCAGATGCACCCTCATGGTTATCGGCCATGGACATATGTAAAAGGTGTAGTCGGGTTTATTATTTATTCGTGGCATGAGTACTGTGAATCGGGCGTGTTCTCTGGGGGGCGATCAATCTCAAAGCCCCCATTATGCATGTCACTAGATGGCATCCTGAGAAAATACCGCTAGACACCTCTGATGACCCAACATCTAACCTTCCGGTGTCAATATCCACAGACACCGTATTTCAACTAGATAGCCGACACATTGTATCTGGTGGCTCTAGGGTGACTTTGACGTTACATATGATTGCGATTCCTCAAACAATGTATTGCACATAGTCTCCCTCGCAACACTGACCAATAGAAATAGCAAAGGGGTGCCTAGATCATGTGGCCGTGAGGGCGACGTAGCTAATAGGGCTCTTCTCTTGTCTCCCTTCCTACCTGCTCAGCCGCCGCTGCCACTAATATGATTCCAATCACTTACGGGGTTGCCTTGCCGCGTCATCCCTAAGTCGCATTCACGGGGCCGTGATACTAAGTTAGCATGTATTACACGGATGAGACTGCTAAGGGTTAACGAAAACCCCTTAGCGACGTATGAATATCGCCCAGCCTATGAATATAGAATAAGCCATTCAGGAGCACAAGGCCATCCTAAAGAACCTCAGTCACACGCAAAAAGTATCAACAAGACTTAGGTTCCCACCTTCGGTGATTGTTGCACGTCTCAGCGTTGGAGGTGCCAGGAACCAGCTTGGGATAGATGTTCACTAGATCTTGCAGTAGAACTCCTGTTGGTTTTTATTTAGCGGAAGCATTGTGTTATTGTTCTCCCAATATAGATACGAAGAGATACGAAATAGGAACTGATAGGTAATCTACTATCTACCTAGTTTTTATCGATCTATATCGGTGATCCAAAAACCGCTTCACCTAACATCTAGCTTCATATGTTTTTGCGATCCAGAAGCCCTGCATCAAAATTTTGGTCCCTTTCTAGATAAAATCGCCGCTGTCCCGAAACCCTATATTTCGATTGTAAGTTGGTCATGCTACGTAGTACATCCGAACGATTCTTTCGAAGTCTCTGCTTGCGTCGTCTTCGTCGTTAACACCGCCATTCGTCTCATCCCACGTCTGCACGGTTTCCCAAGTCTACCAAACCCTCTTTCGTAGCTTATAAATAAAATACAATTCATATCCAACCCAAATTGCATCTTAACGTTGAAACATTCCCTAACCAGAATGTCTGATGGTCAAGAGATCAATAAGCCCTCCATATCCCTCGGCTTATGCTTGAAAGTGCACCTCGCGTTTATCGGTGGTGGGGCAGGCGGATCTGGATAAATTAGAGGCGCCCGCAATCTGGAAAGCGACGTTGCCTCCAAAAGGGCCATTGTTGTTGTTATTTGCGATCTTCATAAAACAGAAGTTACTCTGTCCACTGGTTGTATCCGATCCGTTACAGACAATACCGGCAGGGATCTTAACAGAGAAGGTCTACGATGCTAGTCAGTTCACCATCTTGACGACGATCCCCTTAGGAATATTTCGCTTACCGCGTCGGCACCAACATTAGAAGCCCGCTTCTTGATCCCAATGGCTTGCAAAGCACGCTGCACCACGTTGCCATGGTTGCCCACCATGCTTGACGTGGCAGTGAGCTGAATGCCGCTCTTGTATTTGCCCGTTCCAGTCGGGTCGATGACGGCGAACATATTTCCATGATCGTCATTCGCCGTACCGTCACTAGTAGTAATGCGCCAACTACCGTTAATATAGCCGGTTCCGTCGCCGGAGACTTGAGGCAAAACGTTGCCGGACAGGGCCATGGCAGCTGCCAAGTCAGAAACCTTTAGGTTTCCGTTGCTTGCGGTCCTGCCGAGGCCATCTTGTTTCGGGTTGTTGGCATTACCGCCGAACACAGTTGTGTCCTGCTCTGTATGGCTGTTTTTCCCGAATCTGGGCACGACTGCACCCTTGATACCGAGGGCAGTGCCATTGCCGCCTTGATCACCTCTAGACAAACAAGAGTTAGAAATAAAATAGTAGGGGATCAAGAAGTATGTTCCTTACGTAACAACCTGCACATTGCCATGTGCGCATACCAAATTGGCAGCAGAAAGAGCGAGAACAATAATGGACGTAGCGTACATGTTCACGAAAGATTGGAGATGCCAGGTAGTGAAAGAGAGTATAAATATGGGCCAGCAGCTTATAATGAAGAGAACGAGATAGACAGACCGAACCAGTCGGATTGGAACCAGAAAAGGAAAGAAGTGAAGTGAGAACGGTTGTCGATGCTAGTCGATTATGTTGGTGAAACGGGCTCTATCCAGCATATTTGGGACGGGCACCCAAGTTTATTATATACTCAGATATCAGAGCCGTTCACGATGTTGGAGTCGCCTATGTTTAACACAGTAAACGCACTAGGCCTAGGATTTCTCCCTTGCCTTGCGGAGTCTCTTCTTGGCAAATATCTATAGTGCTGCTTTACGCTAGGGTAAAACAGCCCCCGGTCAAGTTCGGGTCGCGCCGCGACCTAGACGGAACCAGTAGAAAGGAAGATCGTCAAGGATCCTCCCGGATCTGCAACCTGCCAAGATCTTCTCACCAGGACTCAAATACCTCCTCTATTGTCACACTTTCCAGGATGAAGAAAGTGGTTTAGAAATAGGGTTAGCATTGATCGCTCGTTATTGGTAGAATTTAAGGTCCAACTCAAGAATACAAGTAACTTAAGGGGCATGGGCCCCCAGTTTGAGTAGAGCTCGCCCATAGCTTCGAGGCCAAATAATATTGATTGTAAAGAATATCTCTCGATTCAAATATTAAAAATGAAATATGATGGTTAGGGAGCTACCAAGAACTCATGGACTTTCGCAAACCCTGTTAGTTCTCGTCTACTCTAGCCTCTTTGAACCGTCTAGTGCTAAGTTTTAATGATTGAAGCGCTACGGAGTCCACTTTCTAGGCGCCTATGGTAAAGTGTGTACTGTAACGCGCGGCAACGCTTGAAACAACGCTACAACAATGCTACCGCGGAGCAGTGATTCGGAGAGCGTGAAAATACCCCAGAGAGACTGTAGATCATCCGACCATACATGGCTTGGCAACTAACTAGAAACAGTAATTAGTGGGTGAGTACTTCAGTTGCTGTACAATAGTTTATACTAAGTGATCTTTTTATTTATATACTATAGAATAAGCTAGACTTAATTAAAATAAATAAAAAATATATACTTGCTTTATAAAATAAAAAATATATATTTGCTTTATAAAAAAAGAAAGTATATTAGTTTTATTTTAAATTAATTAAATAGTGCTTTATAGCTTTTTTAATTAAATAAAATTTTAAACAAATATTACTAGTTTTTTTTTTTTTTTTTTATAACTTTTTTTTATTTTTTATTTTTTTTTCTTTATTTTTTTCGCTAGTTTTACTTGTTAAATTTTTATATTATATTTAATTTAAATATTTAAATTTTATACTTTTTTTTTAAAATATTATATAAATTTTAAAGTTATATTTAATAAATATTTATTTTATTTATTATAACAATAGCAGTTTTATTAATAAAAAACTAGCTTAATAAATTTAATTATTAAAAAATAGTAAATATATAAATTTAAATAGTTTATTTAATAAATATTTTATATAATTAATTATTATTAGTTTAAATATTAATAATATTTTTAGTTGTTATTGCAATTAATAAGTTTATTTATATTTAAATATAAAGTATAAAAATTTAGCAGTTTTATTTATTAAATATTTGCTAATTTATTTATAAAAATATTTAGTTATTGTTTTTTTAAATAAATACTTTTATTAATTTATAATAAATTAAAATAAAAAAAACAATAATATGTTATATAAATTTAAAATAAATGTTTTTTTTAAAGTTTTATTTATTAAATATTTATATTAACTTTATAAAAAAACTTTTATATAATTAGCAAAAACAATTTTATTTGTTATATTAAAAGTTATAAAATTAATAAAGTAAATATTATAGTTTAATTATTAATAAATAAACTAAATATAATAAATTAATTAAATATATATAATAAGTTTAAAATTTAATAGTATATTTATTAAATATTTATTTTAATATAAAATATTAGCGTGTTATAGTACAATAATTAATTAATTTTGTTAATTATAATATTTTTTAAACTTTAAAAAAAGTTTTATGCTTTTTTTTTAACAGTTTAAAAAAAAATTTTTAAAAATATTTTTTAAAATTTTATTTTAACAAAAAAATTATAAATAATTTTAAATAATATACTTTTTAAATATTTACGTTAATTTAATTTAAGTTAGTTTAATTTAATTAAAATATATAGTTTTATTAAAACTTTATAAGTTTATAAAAATTATTAAACTGTAAATAAAAAATATTATAAAAAATTAAATTATTTATTTAGTAAATATTTGCTAATTTTTTTTTTAAATTATGTTTATATTTATAACAAATAATATTTAATATAAATAAAATTTAAAACAAATTTTTATAAAGTTTATAAAAAATAGTACTAAAAAAATTTTAAAACATAAAAAGATTTAGCTTTTATTAATAGTTAATTTAAACAATATAGTAAAGCAATATAAAAAGCAGTTATATTTTTAACAAATATTTAATTTTTTTTTTTAATAACTAACAAAAATATTATTTAAATTATTAAAAAAAATAATGTTAAAAATAAAAAAAATCAAAATATATTTTTAACAAATATTTAAATTTAAATTATTATTTGTTATTTAATAAAAAAAACTTTCTTTTTTTGTTTTATATTTGTAATAATTAAACTAGTTGTTGTTTTTATACTATAAAATTAAAATGTACTTTTAATAAATATTTTAGTTTAAAAAACTATTAAATTAGTTAAAATTGTTGTTTTAACTTTAAAAAATTTAGTTATATTTTTACTAAGTACTTTTTATTAAAAAATATTCTATATAAAAATAAAATGAAAACTTGCTAAAATTGCTTTACTTTTATACTGTAGTAAAAAAATAGCAGCAGATTTTTTATAAAATATTTAAATTAAAAATTAAAAATTTTTAGTTGCTGCATTATTTATAAAAAAAACTATAAACTATTACTAAAATTTTTTTTAAAATATAATATTATTTAGTTATATTAATAAAAAAATATATAATATAATTAATAAAAATATAAATATTTAATAATAAATTGATTTAAGCTTTTAAAATTTAAAAGTTTTAACTTGTATAATATAAGCTTATTTATAAAAAAAGAAAAACTATAAAAAAAAGCATTTTATTTATTAAGTATTTGATTAAAAAAAATATAGCATTTTAAACTTTATAGTTTTTAATTTATATAATAATTTAAACAATAAAAGTTTATATATATTATAAAACAACAGCTATATATATAAAATAAAGTGGTTTATTTATTAAATATTTAGTAATAAATTTTTATAGTTTTAGTTTAACTTTTAATAATACTACTAGTTTAATTTAATAACAAATTGTTATAAATTAGCAATAAAATCAATGTTTTATTTATTAAGTTTTTTTATTTAATAAAACTATAATGTAGCTTTTTAAAAAAAAAATATAATATAAGTTTAGCTTTTTATTTTTACTATATTAATATTAGTATATAAATAACTATAAAAAGCGGATATTAAATAATAAAGTGTATTTATTAAATATTTAACAGTAAATTTTCAATTGATTTTTTTTTTTAAATTAGTTTAAAAAAGCTTATTATAATTATATTAAAAAAAACCAAGTTATAATTAATTTTAAAATATATAATATTTAAATTAAATTATAATATAATATTTAAATTTTATTGTTAATTATTTATATTTTTAAATTTAGTTTAAAATATATAAT
>MU378449.1:0-23834 GCA_022495175.1 Hypoxylon argillaceum | reverse complement strand
ATATAATAAAAAAAACTAAATAATTTATTTTACTTTTTTAATTATATTTTATTTTTTTATTTTTTTTTATAATTATTACTATAAATATTATACAATATTATTAATTTTATACTTTTAATTACTATTTTATTATTAATAATATTATAAAAACAATACTACTAGTGTTATATTTTATATATTATTTTATTGTTAATACAATTATAAAAACAATGTTTTTATTAAATGCTAAATATAGCTAAAAAAAACAAAACAAAGTGTAAACGTAAAAGCAAAAAGTATTGCTATAAAAAGCTTTTTAACTAAATAGTTAGTTTTGCTTTTTTTCTACTTTGCTATTAATATAGCTTTTTAAACAACACTTTATTTAAAACAATTTATAACTTAATTTAATTAGTTTACTTTTTAATTCAACTGTTTTATTTTTTATTTTGATCGAACTTTTAATATAATTACAGCATTAATATATAACTAGATTTTAGAACTATAAATTTTTATTACTTTTAATAGTAACTTATAACAATTTAACTATTTAATTTATTAACTTTTAAATCGATATTTTGTTTTATTGCTATATTATTTTTTTTTTTAATAGTGCAAGCATAATTAAAACATTAAAAAATAACTAGCATTTACTTTTTTAATTGTACTATATACTAAGTACTACTTCTAATAGCTTAAATTATACTGTTTTTTAATATAATTTAAAAATTTTAAACTTTTTTTATAGTAATAACTAAAATAAAACAAGCTTTGTTACTTTTTTAGTAAATAATAATAAAGCTATAGTTAAAAATTTAAATAGCGTTATATTTAATAAGCCAAACTTATTTAACTTTAAATTTAATTATTTAACAATTAATAAAACAACATTTAAACTTTAAGCTACTATTATTAATAGCTACTTTATTAAAAGTATTAATATTTTAAAAAACTTGTTATTTATTGTTTAATTAACAAAAAAAGCTTTTAATTTAATTTTTTTGTATAATTAGCTAAAATAGCAGTTTTTTATTTTTTTATAACAAAAATGCAACTTTATTTAACATTAAATAACAGTAATATATTAAAAAGTGTATAACTGTAGTATATTTTTTAGCTAATTTTATTTTTTGTTTTTTTTATTTGTTAACTGAACAGTTTGCTGTTTTTAAAAAGCTTTTAAAAAATGGACTATTTGATTTAAAGTTTTTAAAAAACGGAATATTTAACTTAAAAGCTTTTAAAAAACGGAATATTTACTTAAAAACTTTTAAAAAATAAACTATATAATTTAAAAACTTTTAAAAAACAAAATATTTGATTTTTGTAAATATTTTATTTTTTAAGTTCTTTTTTTAACTTTTTAAGCTTGTTAAATATTTTAATTATAAACTTTTTTTTTGTACTTTTATTAAATATATATTAAAAGTAATATTAATAACTATATTAAATAGCAATAAATACTATAAAAACTATATTTTATTTTAATTAGTTAAATATATTATTAATAATAACTTAGCTATATTTAATAATACTTTAATAAACAACAATTTAATAAATAAAACAGCATTTTAAAAAAAGTTAACTTATTAAAAAATACTGTTTTAATATTTATTATTAAATTACAACAAGTTTAAACTTTTGTTTTAATTAATTAAAATTTTTTTTTTTATATTATAAATATAACTTTTAATTAAAAAAAGTTATAATATTAATAGTTATATTATTTAATTCTAGTTTTTAGAAATATTTTTAAAATATATATTTTATTTGTTTTATATTTTTTTTTTTTATACTATATTGTTATAAAATTTATACTATACTTTCTAATTTGTTATACTTTATACAATATATAATATATAACTTAATGTTTATAATGCTAGCAAATTTAACTATATATATTTGTTTTTTTTAAACATACTGTTTGTTTTTAAACAATATATTACTTATTTATTTTTTAATATATAGTTTTTATTTGTTAACAATTATATATTGCTAACACTTAAATATTTTTGTTTATATACTGTTATAAACTAATATTTTATATTGTTTGTTTAAATGTAAATAAAAGCTAATATATTATAAACTAAAGTTTAAGCTTATATATAAAAACGCTAGATTTATTTATAATATTATATACTATATAAATATACTGCTATATTTTAAAAACATTTAAAACAGTTATATAACAAATATAAATTGTATTATTTTGTTAGTTCGATTATTATTTTGTAAAAATATAATATAAAAGATATTATTGCAAACAATACTTTAAAAAAAGCAATATATAACTTTTATTACAAATATTTATTAATTATTAACTTTAATTTATTAAACTTTAAAACAACTTAAGTAAATTTTAAGTTTTATAATATACTATATATTGTTAAACTTAAAAACTGAACTAATGTTTTAGTTTTATTACTTATATTGTTTTACAAGTTAAAATATTTAATTTATATAAAGCAAGTAATTAATTATATATTTAAAAAGTTTATAGTATATTTATACTTATAAAACTTGTTTTAAAATATAAATTTGTTAAATATAATAAAAAAGTTTACTAAAAAGCTTTTTTTGTTATATTAGTTTAAAGCTTATAACATTTATAAATAATACTTTTAAATATTAAACAAAAATTAGCTTTTGTTTAATATATTACAGTTTAAACTACTTATATTAAACTTTAATTTTATATAAATTTTTTACTGTTTTTAAGCTAGTATATTTACTTTTAAACAGCTTATAAATATAAAATACATTTTTTAAACTTTTTAAAACTACAAAAACTAGCTGTATACTTTATTATTTTTTATACTATTGTAAACATTGCTACTTAATTATAACTTTTGCTGTAAATGCTACATTTTATAATTACATTTTATAGCTATTAACTTTTAACAGCTTATATTTATATAAACATATTAGCTATTCGTTTTAACAAACTATATAAAATATAACTTTTGTTTTTTTGTTTTAACTAAAAATTTTAACACTTTAGTATTAATATATACTATTTACTTTATTAAATTTATTAAAAAGTTTGCTATATTTGCTTTATTTAATATTAACTTGTTTATTAATTAATTTTTAGCAAAATTATATATTTAGTACTTATATATTAATTAGCTACTTTTAAATTTATTTTAACTTATTTATATTAACAGTATATTTTTTTAATACTTTTAAATATAAAAACAAAAGTTTAATATTTATTTTTTTAATAAACAAAAATAATAGTACTATAAGCTTAAAATTAAAAACATTGTATATACATATAGTATAATATAGTTACTAAATAATATGTTTTAGTAATATATACTTTAGTTTAACAATATTATTTTAAATAAAATATATTTATTATTTTTAAAACTATTTTATAGTAATAAATAGCTATATTTATAAAATACTATATAAAACATTATTAAAATCGATATTTTATTTAAAACAATGTTACAAATAAATATAGTATAAATATTAATATATACAATATTACTTAAACAATATAACAAAATGTATAAATTATACAACAAAATATATAAACTAGTATTATAAGCTATTACTTATATATATAACTTCGACTTTTTTAAAGCTTATAAAAAATTATTTAAATAACTAAACTTTTTTAGTATTACTGTTAAAACTGCTTTATATAAAAGCTTATTAAACTTTAATAGCAGTTACTTTTATATTTTTATATTTTTCGACTTATATAAACTTTATATTAAAGTATTTTTAGCACTAAAAAAAGAAGAAATTATTGCTTTACTTAAAAAAAGCGATATATTATTTAATAGCAATATATTGTTGCTATTTATTTTAACATAGTAATAACAGCTTAAAATAAATGCAGCTAATAATAAATTTAATAAGTATAAATATTACTTTTAGTTATTATATATATAATTAATATTAAATAACTAAACTAAAATTACAATTTAAAAAGCTAAAATTTTTATTTGTTAATATACCGAAGTTTAAACTGCTTAAAATATTATATTCAACTATTAAAACTTTTATTATATATTATAAAACAACTAAACTAATTACTACAAAGTTTATATTAAAACTTATATTTTTATTATATTTAACTTTAAATATATAAAGTTTTTATATTTATAATTATTAAAATGTAGCAACAATTAACGATTTAACTTTTTTAGTATTTTTTATTGCTGCTTTAGCTTTTTAACCCGTTGTATAAAAAATTACTCAAATTATAATATGTTAATTTTTTTAAACTAAGTATTTTTATTTACAGTAGCTATTTATTTGTTATTAATTAAAAACTAGCTTAAGCTATAAATGTTTAATATATATTTTACAATATATTAACATTATATTATTTAGTAAATAATATTATATAAATTTAAAAAGTACGCTAGTTTTATTGTTTTATTAAAATATTTAATAGTAAAAAGTTGCAACAGCAACTTTTATATATATTTTAAACAGCTTTTTATATTTTTAATAGTTTACTTTATTTTATATAAAAACTAATTATATTACTGTTTTAGCATATATTTTCATACTGCAGAACTGCTATTTTTACTTGTTAATATATTTATATAACTCGACTTATTAAATATAATTGCAAACTAATTAATATATACTACAAATATAAATAATAAATATAGTTTTAATATAGTTATAAATTTTATAAAAAAATAAAAAAAGCTTTTATTAAAACTTACTAAATAAAAAAAACACGTTAAATAATATAATATAAAAAGTGAAAATAATATTAATTTTATATTAACTATTAACAATATTAATTATATTAATAATAACAATTATATTAATAATACTAATAACATTAGTAATTATTTACTTTTAAAATAAATAAACTTTTTTAAAACTTATAGTAAAAAAAAAATCAAATATAAATTTGCTTTTATTTATAATATTGTTTTAACTTAATATAACAGTTATATTATTTAAACTTTAAAAAAAGCTATAAAATATAGCTAACTTTTAAAAACTAACTTTTTTATATTAACTAATTAAATAAGCTTTTAAAAAACAAAATATATAATTGATTTAAATATTTTATTTTTTAAACTAGCTTTAAACAATTAATTTTTTTATTTTATATAGCTATATAAACTTTTATAAAACAAAATATATATTTAATTTTATATATTTTATTTTTTAAACTAGCTTTTAAACAAACATTCAAATCTATAATATTTAACTGTTTCGATTTTTATTATTAATTAATTTAGCTATAAAAATCTAAATTTAATTAACTTTACTAATTATGACTTTTTTTTTTTTTTAGTTGATATTTTTGTAAAAACTATTTTAAAAATACTGTTTTTAAAAAAGTGCTTTTTTTTAGTACTTTTTTTCAGAACTAAAACTTTTATTAAAACAAACAAAACATTAGCTAAAAATACCTATTTTTAAGCTTTTAATAAAATAGCTAAAACATCAGTTAAAAATATTTGTTTTATTTAAAAGCTTTTTTTTAAAAAGTTTATTAATATTATATAGTTTATAATATATTTATTTATTTCTATTTATTATTTGCTGCTTTTAATAATTTAATTATATACTATTAATAATATAAAATTTTTATTTATTTTTATTAGTTATATATTTAGTTTAATAATATAATTATATATTGTTAATTAAACAGAATTTTTATTTATATTTATAAGTTTTTTGTTTAATTTAGTAATTTAATTATATATTGCTAGTACTACAAAATTTTCATTTATTTTTATAAATACTATATTTAATTTAATAATTTAACTATTTTTTGCTAATATTACAAAGTTTTTTTTAATATTTATTAAATTTATATTTAATTTAATAATTTAATTATATTTTATTAATATTACAAAATTTTTTTTAATATTTATTAAATCTATATTTAGTTTAATAACTTAGCTATATTTTTTTAATAGTATAAAATCTTTTTTAGCATTTTTTTTAATATTTTTTTTATTATTTATTAAATTGTTTATATTATATATTTAAAGTTTTAACTATAGTTTATTATTTATTAAATTTTCGTTTAAGTTAATAATTTAGCTTTTAATAGTTTTATAATAGCTGCTTTTTTTATATATAAAATTATATTGTTTTAAAAATATTTCATTTAAAACTTTTAGCTAATTTTTATTATATTTATTTAAATTTTTGCTTATTAATTACTTTTTAAAAGCTTAACTAAATATAATTTTTTTGTTAAATTAAATTTAAACTATTAAAAAAAATAGCAATAATTTAACAAGTTTTAATTAGTTTATTAACTAAATAAACATTTATTAGCTATATAACTTTGTATTAAAAATATCGAACTTTTTATAATTAATATATACTGTAAACAATAATAAGTCAATATATAACACTTAGTTAAAGTTTTTTTATTTAATAAATCTGCTATTTAGTACTATATTAATATATAAAAAATAATTTAATACAAAGTTAATACTAATAACTATATAATAGTAGTAGCTACTTAAAAAAATATTTTATATAAACTAAAAATATAAGTTTACTGTTATACTTAAAGTATTTTTTATTTTAGTAGCAAATTTTAAACAAGCAAAAAAAGTATTATAGTTTTGCGATATATTTTTATAGTACAACTAAATTGTATAGCTACAATTAATATTGTTTAAAATATTAATAGTAATAAAAAAATCTTAATAAATTTTAAAATTTAAAATTTAGTTGCTAAAACTAAGTATAATATAAAATAGCAGATTTAAAAAAACTAAAAAACTAAAAATAACACTATAATAGTATAAAGTTTTTTTTTTTAATAAAAATCAGTTAAAATAAACAATATTTATAATAATAATTTTAGTAGTAATATAAAGTTAATTAAAATCTAATATATATATATCGATGTTTTTTTAGCAAATATTAAAATAAATATTATAAACAAGCAAGCCGGCTATATTAAATATATAAGCTATATGTTTTATAAATAAAAGTTAATGCATTATAAACAAAAAAAAAAAGCAAAAAAAAAAAAAAGCTAAAAAATAAAATATATACAACTAGTAAATATTTTATTTTTTAAAAACTAAAAAAAGAAATATTTATAACTTGTAAATATTTCGTTTTTTAAAAACTAAAAAATGAAATATTTATAACTTGTAAATATTTTATTTTTTAAAAGCTAAAGCTATATATAAAATGTTATTTATTATTAAACAAAAAAAAAAAACATTACTACAATATAATATATAATTTTTTTTTCTAGTTTATTATTAATAAACAAAATATATAAAAACTTATTTAATATAATAAACTAATTAAACAAAAAGTATAAATAATTATAATAAAAAATTAATAGCTAAATATATTTGTTAATATAAAAAGTATTAAAAAAAAATAAAACGTTAATATTATTATATTTATAAAATAGTTTTTTAGCTATTATAGCTTTAATAAATAAACTTTTAAACTTAACAATTTTATTATTAAATTTTTGTAGCTTTAATAGTTTAAATAATTTAATATTTATATTTATAGCAAATATAATTTATATTATAATATAGTTATAAAAAAACAATGTTTTATTATTTATATTAGTTGCTATATCGAAATATTTTTATAAAATATTAACTAACTATTGTAAATATTTGTATAAAATAGCTTTATTAAATTTAAAATCTAAACAATATATAACAAAAAATATAGCTTATATTTTTCCAAAATAATATACTATATTTGTAAAATTTAGTACTTAAATTTTATTTATAGCAATATTATTTGTTTTTAGCTTAAAATTTTTTTTTAAATTAATATTAATTTAATTTATAAATATTAACTTAAAACTAATAACTTTTTTATTTATTAGATTTAATATTTACTAAATAATATTACTTAGTAATAATATTATAGTTAAATTTAAAATATATAATATAAAAGCTATTATTTTTACAAACTTTTTATAAAAGTTAAAGTTTTTTTTATATTTTTTATATGCTAATTTATAGTTTTTAATATTTATATTAAAAAACTTAAATATATTTATAATTATTTATATTTATAATAAAACTAAGTTTTATATATTTTAAATTTTTTGATATATTTTTATATTTAATAAAGTTAATTTATATTTTAATTTTATATTAATATTTTTTTAAAATAAAAAGCTTATTTTAAAAAAAATATATTTTATATTAATAGTTTAAAAATAAATAAACATTAAGTAAATATATAATATTTAGTTTTAGTTTTTTATTAAATGTTTAAAAATTTAAACTGAATTATAAAGTAACATTTTATAATTTATTTTATTAAATTGTTAAAAATTTACTTTTATAAATATATAAAGTGCTATAATTAGCATTATTATATATTAAAAAGTTAAATTTTTAATATTAATAAAAACAATATTTACTTTTAATTTTTAAATAAATATATTATTTTTAATATTTATAAAAAATATAATAATTATAAAAACTATTTTAACTTAAAAAATATAAATAAGCTATTTTTTAATTTTAATAAACTTTGTTAAAGCTTTATTATAAAAAAATCTATATATTAGTTTTAAAAAATTAGCAGCTATTAGTATATTAATAAAATATTTAGTTACAAATAAAACTTTAAAAAATAAAATATTTACAAATTTAAATATTTTGTTTTTTAAAAATATTATATTTGTTTTTTAATTTAAATTATTTATTATTTATATAAAAATAACATTTATAATATTTTATAATAGTAAAATATATATATATTGTTTTAATATTTAAATTGTTTTTTTAATTAATTAAAAAGTAAAAAATATTAAAAATATAAACAGTTTTTTTTGTAAAGTTTGCTTTATTGTTATTGTTTTTATTAATATAATTTAATAATATTTTATAAATAATTATTTTTTTAAGTTTATAAAACTAATTAAAAATATTAAAACTTTTTTTTTTAATAATATTATAAAAGTTCTATTTATTATAGTTACTTTGTTTATTTAAATAATATTATATTTTTTAAATAATAAAATTTTAGCATTTTTTGCTATATTTTTTTTTAAAAGTTTTTTTATTTATAATAAACAATATATTAATAAATATATAAAAAACTTATATAATTAAAACAAAAAAATAAAACTTAAAAACAAAATATGTAAAAAAAAAGCGTTAAAACTTAAAAATAAAATATATAAAAAAAAAACGTTAAAGCAAAAAAGTTGAAATAAATAACAAAAAATGCAGCTTTTAAAAAAAAATTATAAAAAAAATAAAAAAAATAATTGTACAAAAGTTATAAAAAAAATAAAAAAAATAATTATATAAAAGTTATAAAAAAAATAAAAAAAACAGCTATAAAAAAGTTATAAAAAAAATAAAAAAAATAGTTGTAAAAAAGTTATAAAAAAAATAAAAAAAATAGTTATAAAAAAATAATAAAAAAAATAAAAAAAAAAGTTGTAAAAAAAACTAAAAAAGTAATATATATATTTTATTTTTTAAATAAATAGTAAAAAATATATTTATATATATAAAAAAAAGTACAAAATATAATATATTTAAAATATAATTTATATTAATTTAATATTTTAAAAATTAATTATAATTTTTAAAATATTATATTTTAATATAATTTTATTAAAACATTAATATTATTAGCTATTATTAACAAATTTGCTATAATTTTATTTGCATTTTTTATTTTAGCTTTTTTAATTGTAAGCTTTTTTATATTGTTTTTTTTTTGTTTACAAAATATTTTAGCAAAAAATATAATAAAGTTTATTATAAAAATATTTTTTTATATAAAAAATATGTTTTTTTTTTTTTATATTGTTTTAATTTTAAATTTAAATATATTAACAAACTAATTAAAATTATAAAAAAACAAAACTATTAATATATTGCTTATAATAGTTATATTTTATATATTAATAGTTAGTTTTAAGTTTAATATTAAATTAAAATGTTTTATTAAAATATTAATATTTATAAAATCAACGTTTAAATTAAAAGCTAAAACATTTTTATTAAAATATTTTAGCAAAATTTTTAGTTTTATAAAAAATATATTTGTTTTAAATGTTACTTTATTGCTATTTTTATTTTTTTTATTTAATACTTTAAATAAAAATATATATATAGCAATAGTTTTGTTTATTTTTTTTTTTAATTGCTTTTTTTTTATTTTATTAGCTTTATTAACTTTAGCTATTTTAATATTTATTAAAAATATTATATTAAAAACTAATATAAATAAAACTATATTTAAAAAATTATTATTAGTTATAAAAACTTAATAGTTTTAAACGCTATTTATTTTATAGTTTGTTGTTTTATTTTTAAATAATAAGTTTAATAGCTTTTTAAAAGCTATATTTATTATTTACTAAAATATAGCATATAATTAAAAAACTAATATTTATAACTAAATTAAATGTTTATATATAAAATATAACTTAAAAAAAAATCTATTTTAAGTTTAATTAGTTTATAATATATTATATAATTTAAAATGTTAAATTGCTATAATAATAAATATATTAAAAAAGCAAACAAGCTTTTAAATAATAATATTTATTGCTTTAAAGTTATACAAAAGTATTAGTACAAAAAAAACTAGTAATAAATATAAATTAATATAAATAATATAAATATAAAATAAAATCTAAAGTTATAATTTTAATAGTAAAATATTATATAATATTATAAATAATAAACTAATAAAAATAAAATAAAAAAAAAATAAAACAAATATAAACTTTATTTATATATTAATTTTAATAATTTTATTTTATATAAGTTTAAAATTAAATGTTTATTTAAAAATAAAATTAAATTTGTTTTTTTAATAAAAAATATTTTAAATATATTAGTTTAAAAAAAAACTAAAAAAAAAGTTAAAATAAATATTAAAATAATTAGTTTAAAAAATTAATAAAATAAATATTAACTAAATAAAAAAACTATAATATTTAATAAATATATATTTTTTTATAATATAGTTATATATAATGTTTAAAATATTTAAAATATTTTAAACAATTAATTTAAAAAAAGTTTTAAAAAAAATGTTACAATAAAAAGTTTACTTTTAAAAAATATATTATATAAAATATAATAATTTATTAATATTATATTATTTTTTAGTTTTAATAAATATATAATATATATTAAAACATTTAATATTAAAAAAGTTATTAATATTATATAAAAGTTTAATATATTAATTTAATTTTTTTTATTAATATTAAAAAATATAATATAGTTTATTAAAATATTTTTTTATAACAAAAAAAATAAGTTTTTAATAAAAAAATATAAATTTTTAATAAATAATAATAATAAAATGTTTAAAAATTATATTTTAAACTGTTTTAATTAGTTATATATTAAAATTTGCTTTTTTTTTATTTTTTAAAAAAATATAATTATATAGCTAAATTTAAATAAATTTTTATAATAAAAAAAATAAGTTTTTAATAAAAAAATATAAATTTTTAATAAATAATAATAATAAAATATTTAAAAGTTATATTTTAAACTATTTTAACTATATATATATTAAAACTTGCTTTTTTTTTATTTTTTAAAAAAATATAATTATATAGCTAAATTTAAATAAATTTTTATAATAAAAAAAATAAATTTTTAATAAAAAAATATAAATTTTTAATAAATAGTAATAGTAAAATATTTAAAAGTTATATTTTAAACTGTTTTAATTAGCTATATATTAAAACTTGCTTTTTTTTTATTTTTTAAAAAAGTATAATTATATAATTAAATTTAAATAAATTTTTATATTAAAATTTAACTTTTATATATTAATTAAATTTTTATAAACTTATAAATATTTTATTAAATAAATAAAAATTATTATAAAAAAACAAATTATTATATATTTTATAAAGTTGTTTTTTTTTATTTAAATATAATTAACAATTAACATATTATATATTTTAAATATATTTATATATTTTTTAATATATATAATTAAAGCTTAATTATATTAAAAATATAACAATATATTATATAATTATTTAAATTGATTTTTTATTAAAAATTAAAAATTATTTTAATTAAAATAACACGATTTTTAATTTAATTTTTATTAAACTTTTATTTATAAATAAAATAAATTATTTAAATTTTTGTTTTTTTTTTTTAATTATAGTTATTTGTTTAATTTTTTTTTTAACTTTTTTAGTAGCTTTTTTTTTAATTTTTGTTTTTGCTTTTTTTTTTAGCTTTTTTTATTTTTGTTTTAGCTTTTTTTTTAATTTTTTTAATTTTAACATTTGTTTTTTTTTATATTAGTTTTATTTTTTTAATTTTTTTTTTTTAAAGTTTATATTTTTTTTAAACTTAGTTTTAACTTTTTAAATAATAATAAAAAATTTTTTTAATATTTTTTTAAATTTAAAGTTGCTTAAATTTTATTTAAAATAATTTATTAAAAAAGCTAGTTTTAAAATTATAATAAACAATATAAAATTAAAGTTGTTAAAATTAATAATAAATTATATAATAGCTATAATAAAATCAAATTTATTACAATTATTTAAATAATAATAATTTACTAAATTATTAAATATAAAACAAGTTATAAAAAATAATATGTTAATAATATTAACTATATATTTTTTGTTAATAAAAATTAAAAAAACAAAAGCTTTTAAAATATAATAAATAATAAATTAATTATAAAAGTAATAAATAATTTTATATATAATTAAAATATTTACTTTTTTGTAAATTTTTTTATTAATTTTGTTTTTTATAACAAATTAACAAAAAAACTTTTACTATATAATCGTTTTATATTATTTAAATATAATATCAAATATAATAACAATTATTTAGTTTATAAAATATTTTTATTTAATTTTAATAAGTTTATTTAAAATTTAATTTAAATTGTTTATATTTTATAAAATTAAAAAAATAAAGCTATAGCAACAACAAAAATATAAATCAATATTTATTTTTATAATATATATATATTATAAATTAAAATATTTATAATTTATATAAAATTATTAAATATAAATATAATATTAGTTTATTTTTTAATTATATAATAAAATATAATTATAAAAATATTAAAATTAAATAAATTAAATAAAATATATAATTTTTTATTATTAAATAGTTAATATTATTAAATAAATAAAATAATTTATATAATAAATATTAAAACTAAATAAAACTTTTATTAAAAAATAAAATATATAGCTAAATAATATATTTTATTTTTTAATTTTATAACTATAATATATTTGCTTATTTAATTTAAAAATAAAATATTTAAATATATTAAATATTTTATTTTTTAATTATATAGCTATAGTATATTTGTTTTTTTAATTAAAAAATAAAATATTTAAATATATTAAATATTTTGTTTTTAATTTTTTTTTAATATATTATAACAAAATAAAATATAACAAAAAATAATTTATTGTTATAATTATAACAAATTTATTATAATAATTATTTAAAATAGCAAATTTTTTTTATTTTTAAACTTATATATATAATTGTAATAAATGCAATATTAGCAATAGGTTTAAAAACTAAATAATACTATATATTTTAAAAAAAAAACTAAAATTGAAAAAATTAAAAAACAAACTTAACTTTTTCAATCAAATTAACGTTTTTATATAAAAGCTTTTTTATTTACTATTTCTACTTTTTTATATTTATTACTTTATTTAATTTTTAATAAATTTATTATTTTAAATAAACAATAAAGTTTATTTAATTACTTTAGCTATTTATTAGCTATATTATATATATTAACTATTTTTAAAATTTATTTATTTAAATATAAATATAATTTGTAACAATTTTTTCTGCATAAAAAAAGCTCGACTTAAGTTTTTGCTGCAGCAAACACTTAAACTACAAATTTTTAAAATTAATACTTTTAAATAATAAAAAAATACTTTTAATTATATATAATTAGTTTATATATAAAAGCTTTTAATTTTTGCTACTTTTTTATTGTATTAATAGTTAATTCAATAAAATTGTTGATTTTTATATAGCGTTATATATATATTTAAAGATTTTTTTACTTTTTATATATATAATATTTTTTTGCTGTATTAACTTTATTATTATTAAAATGTTTTTTTATAAATGTTTTTTTTTGTACTGCTTTTTTTTATTTTAGTAACTTTATAAAAAAACTTTTTATATTAAAGTTTTAATTATAAAATTTTTATATATATATTAAAAAGTTTTTTAAAATGTTTATTAAATATTATTAATTGTTATAATTTTATTTTTTTTAAACTATTTTATAATAAAGTTTGTTTATTTTAATATATAACAATAAAATCTTTTTAACTTTTTATTTTTTTTTATTATATTTAAAGTTTACAATTTTTTTTTTTAAATATTTAAAATTTTGTTTTAAAAGCAAATTTTTTAAATATTTGTATAATTGATTTATATAAAACTATTAAAAACTTTTTTAAAAGTTTAATAAACAAAATTTAAAAATATTTCTTTTGTTATTATTAATAATTTTATAATATATTTTTATTATTAAATAGTTTAATTTGTTACTAAATTGATTTATTTACTTTTTTTTTTTTTATAAAATATATATTTAATTTTTTATTAAAAAGTTTAAGTTTTACTAATATTTGTTAATTTAGTTGATTATTTTTTATTAAATTTAAAACATTTGTTACTTTATTATTACTATATATTTATATATTTTAGTTGCAAAATTTTATATTTTTTTACAGTTTAACTTTTTTTTTATTAATTTAAATATTAACTTTTTTGTTCTAGCTTTTTAATTAAATGTTATTTTTATAGCTTAATTAACTAATATTTTATATAAAAACAAACTTTTTAATAACTTATATAGCAACAATATTTATACTATATTTAATACTAATAATATTTTAAACTAATTTTTTTAAAAATAGTTAATAAAAAGTTATAACTTTTAATTTATTTATTAATATATAATTTTTATTTGTTTAATAGTTTATTTATAACTAACAGAAAAAAAGTTCAGTTTTATTTTATAAATTTAAAACAATTTGTTTATAAATTTAGCTATAAACTAAAAACTATAGTTATTAATAAAACTTTTTAGCTAGTTATATATTTAATATAATTTATTATAATATATTTTTATAGCTTGTTTTATAATTACTATATTTTTACAAGCTATAATTTATATAAGCTTAAACAGTTTATTAATTATATAAAAAGTTATATTGTTTTTATTGTTATTTAAAAAAAAATATTTAAAGTTTACTATTATATATTGCTAAATATATTTTAATATGTTTAAAAGTTTTAGTTTTTTTAATATTTTGTTTTTTAAAACTTTAGCTATTTTATATAAACAATTTATTATATATTAATTTATTTCATTATATATTTTAAGCTATTAATATTTCTAAGTTATTAAAACTTTTGTTTTACTTTTTTTTAAATATATTATAATTAATCAAATATATACTTTTTTAATTAATTTAATATATAAATAATTAATATTTAATATTACTAAACGTTTTTTATATAATATTAAATTATTTAGTATTGTTTAATTTAAATTTTAATTAATACAAGCTTTTTTTTTATATTTAATTAAGCTTTTGTTAATTTTATTAGTTTTTAAAACTAAATCAGTTAATAATATTTTAAAAATTAATAAAAATACAATGTTATTTTTTAATATATATATTATTATAAATATTTACAAAATTTTATTAAAAAAAATTATTAGTTTAAATAAAGTTATTGTTTTTTGTTTGTTTTTTTTTTTTTTTTGTATTTTTATATTTTTTAAAAGTTTTAAAAAAATATTAACAATAATATTTTTTAAATTTAAGCGATATATAATTACAAAATAGTAATAGTTTATAAGTTTTGTTTAATTTATTTATTAAAAGTTTAATATTTTTTTTATATTAAAATATTTTAAAGCTATATAGTTTGTTAAAACTATAAAAAAACGCTATATATTAATAAGTTTTGCTTTTTAATATAAAAGCTTTTTTATAACTGCTAACATTTTTTTGTTATATATTTTATAGTTAAGTTTTATATTATAAAAAACTTTTAAAAAAAAAGTTATTAACTTTTATAAATCTTTTAAGCTATTTTTTTAAAACAGTATTTTTAATGCTATATTATTAAAAAAGTTAATTTTTATTATAGTTTTAATGTTATAAAAAAAATGCTATAAAATAAACATATTTATTAAAACTGTTTATAAAGCTTTAAATATTTTTTAATACTTTTTAATCTATTAAAGTACTATGCTAATATATATAAAGTTAATAAATAGTTTTATAATTTATTTATACTTTTTTATATATTTTTTTTAAATATACTTTTTTTTTTTTGTTGCAAAGCAGATTTTAATAATATACGATTTTTATTTTGTTTAAATTAACTTTTATTTTATATATTTTTATAATAAATTTTAAAAACTTAGTTTTTATTATATAAAACTTGCACTTTTTAAAATCAGCTTATAATTTAATTTCTTTTAAACAAATTAACACTTTATTAATATAGTATTTATATTTTAATTTATTGTTAAAATAAATTAATATATTATTAATATATACTGTATAAAAAACATTTAAATAGTTTTTTAATATGTTATTTATATAACGCTAAAAAATTACAAACTTATTTATTAATTTAAACAAAAATACTTTAAACTAGTAAACTTTATACTTTATTTAAAAAGCTATTAATAACTTATTTTTTTTAAACATTTAAATATAGTAAAAGACTTATTAAATATTTATTTTTGTATAAACTTTAGCTTAAAATATTTTAGTTAAAATTTTATCAATTAAAAATAATAAATATTTATTTTTTTAAATAATTAAATTTAGTTTTTTGTAATTTATATATAGTTATAAAAAACCGTTTTTTTTTTAACAAATAAAACTAGTACTACTTATAATATTATTATTAATTTAATAAAGTTTTTTATTAAATTATTGCTAATATATTTCTAATATATTTTAGCTTTTTTTAATAATATTTTATACAGTATGTTATATTTTAAAAAAACTTTAAGCAAACTGTTAATAATAATTTAATAATTAATACTTAAGCAGTATAAAAAAAAATTATTTAAAGCTGTTTTATTAAATATATTGAAATATTTATAATATTTTTCAAATATTATATATAATACTGCTTTTATTAATTCTTTTTTATTTTTTATCAACTTTTTATACTTTTTTTAAAAAATTATTTAATTTAATTTATATAGTAAAGTCACATTATATAAAATAATATTTTTTTATTTTATTGTTATATCAAACTTTATTATATTAATAATATTAATTTAAATTAATTAATACTTATATTATTTAATTATGTTTTTTTATAACTAATATAAGCTATACTTATTATATTTTATTTCTAGCTTATAGTTTTTACACTTTTTTTTCACAAAAAAAATATATAAATCTAAGTCGTTTTTATAAGCTTTTTTTTATAATATATGCTTTATATGTTATATTTTTTACTATAAGCAGTTTTTACTTATATTAAAACTAGTTTATAAAAAACGTAAAACTAAAATAAACAATAAAAAAGTAACTAATAGCTTTTTTTATATAATTTTTGTTTGTTTTTTCTAATATTTAAACTTATTAATATAAAAGTAGACTTTTTTAAGTTTAGCTTTTATATTTTTTTTGTTTTATTTTTTTTTTTAACATATTTAACTTATTTACTTGTTTTTTTTTCTTTTATTTTTTATATTTATCAACTTTTGTTAATAGTTTATATTTTGCTAATAATTAAAATTAATAATTAAATCTTTTGCATTATTTATTAAAATTTTAAAAGCTTAATACTTTAATTTTTAATTATTAAAAAACAATAGCTTTTTTTTTTTGCTATTTACTAGTATATTATAATAGTTTAAGTACTTTTTTTTTATAATAATGTTATATTTTATATTTACTATTAATAAAAATATATTTAAAATTATTTTGCTTTATATATAAAAGTGTACTTTTAAAACAATATTAATAGTTTATATAACTTTTTTGTTATAACTTGCTACTTAAAAAAGTACAAATTTTATAATTGTTTTAAGTTTTAAATATTTTAAAATTTTTACAACAAAGTTCAATTTAATTAATAAATATATATTTATTTTTATATTAGCTAGTACTTTTATTAATAAAGTAAATTTATTATTTGCTATTATATAGTTTATAAAAAAAAAATCTCTTTTTAATAGTTTTTATAAAAAATCAAATAGTATTTTTTTACATTTATTTATACTTAGTACTAATATATAAATCTGCTTAAAATAAAAGCTTAATTGTTTTAAGCAATATTTTTTAGCTTTTTTTACAGTGTAGCTTTTACTTGTTTAAACTTTATAGTTTAAACAAAAATAATATTAACATAAGTTATATTAAATTGCTTAAAGTTAAACTTGTAAAAATATTTGTTATTTTTATATTTTTAATTATAGCATATAAAACATTGTTTTTATAAAATTAAAACTTTTGTTTAATTAAACAAAGTTTTAATATAAATATAATAACTATTTAAAGCTATACTTAAAATTGAAATATTAAAATGTTTAAAACTACTTTTTTAGTATAAGTTTAATTTTGCAAGTTTTTTTTTTTTTTTAAGCTGTAAATTTTTTTTTTAACTAGTCGTTTTTAAAAAGTTTTTCTTTCGCTGTACTTTTTAAGCAATGAAATTTTTATACTGCTAATAGTTATACATTTAAACATAATTATAAAAGTTAATAAACATTACTTAATTATTATATAATTTTTTAATATATAATTTATTGATTTGCTTTAATAGCTTATTATATAAGTTTTTTTTAAAATTTATAAAATTGATTTAAATTATTTTAACTTATTTAATAAACTTTATATTAAATTATATAAACTTATTAAAGTTTTATATTTTAAAGTTTTAATATTTAATTTGTACTTTTTTATATTTATTAAAGTTATAATAATAAACAAACAAATAGTTTAAAACTTTAGCACTTATTTTTAAAATAAGCTTTTTTTTATAATCGTTTATAATAAACGTTATAATGTTTTTAAAAGCAGATTTTTTTATTTAATTAACAATATAGTTAATTTTTTTTAAGTTTTAATTATAATAATTAGTATTTTTAATTAGTTTATTTTTTAACAGTATAAACTAATGTTTAAATTAAACTTTAGTTTTGTTTTTTATTAGCTTATTATTAATAAATACAAATAAATTAACTACTTTAGCTAATAATTTAGTTTTTTTTTTTATAACTATAAAAACTCTATTAATAATTTTAGAACTAAAAATATTTTCTTACTTTTGTTTTTATTACTAAGTTACATTAAAAAAAACCAAATTAGTAATAAAAGTAACTAATACAAGCTTTAACACTATAACTACTATAACTATAATTTAGTTTTAAAAAACTTCGATTTAGCTTTTTAAATTTATAATCTTTTTTTTATAAATATTTATAGCTTTACAAAATATAGCATTTTTAAAGTTAGCTTTTTAACAAATTATATTTACTTTTTATTATTTAGTTTTTTTTTTTAACTTAATTACTTAAATATATAAAAAATAAACACTTTGCTTAACAAAGTTCGTTATATTTTTGAGCTTTTTTGCAGTTTTTTAAACAGTGTTTAATTATAAAGTTTAATGTTTAAACTTTTAATACATTGTTTTATTATAAATATTTATTATTGCTTAAAACTACTTAAAAGTTATTAACTTATTATATTTAAGCTATATTTTTTTTTTATTTTTAGTAAAAAAAACAAAAGCTATTTAAAAAGTTTTATTTTAAGCAGCAAAATATTCAGCATTAATTATTATTTTTTTAATTATACTATTATATATAGTTTCGTTAATAACTATATATTATTATTGCTTATTATATTTTTTAAAATTTTTACAAATAAATTTAAACTTTTTGTAAATATTAAAAATAAAAAGTTTTTTATTATTAAAAATGTTGTAATAAAACTTATTATTATTGTTTATAATACATTTTACAATATAAGTACATTTTGTATAATTTTTAAGCAAGCTTTAAAAGTTTTAAAATTATTGCTATAGCTTACTTTGTTTAAAATTTATTTATATTTATAAAACAAGCTTTACTAGTTCACTTTTAATAAATTGTATTTATTGTTTAGTTTTTTTATAATTAGTAATAAAAGCTTTATTATTAAAAATCAGTTATACTATTTTAATATATTAAAATCAATTAATTTGTTTAAAAATTTTTTAAAAATTTATTATTTTTTTAAACAGTTAAAATAAACCTTAGTTTTATAATAAATACAATATTAGCAATAAGTTTAAAAACCAAATAATACTATATATTTTAAAAAAAAAAACTAAAGTTGAAAAAACTAAAAAATAAACTTAACCTTTCCGGTTAAATCGACGTTTTTATATAAGTGCTTTTTTATTTATTACTTCTACTTTTCTATATTTACTATTTCATTTAACTCCTAGTGGGTTTATTGTTCCAAGCAAACAATAAAGTCCACTTAGCCACCTTAGCCACTTACTAGCCACACTGCATGCACTAACCACTTCTGGGATTCATCTGTTCAAATACAAGTGTGGTCCGTAACAATAATTAAAAATTTAAATAATAAAATAAGCTATAAATAAGTTTTATTTAATTATATATTAAAATTAATTAATATAATCGATAAAAAATCAATATAATGATTTTTTTTTATTTTTTAAAAATATAATTAATATTATTATTATTAATATTTATAATTAATTTATAAATTTTTTAAATTTTTATTATAACAAAAAGCAATATTAGTTGTTTTTTTTTATTAAAACAGCTATTTTTATTAAATATATTATTTTTATTACTTTTATTATTTTTGTTATTTTTGTTATTTTAGTTGTTATTATTTTTATTACAACTATTAATTTATAAAAAAGCTTTATATTTTTTTTTTTTTTTTTTTTTAAATATAAAACTTAATTATTTTTAAAATATAATATTTTTTTATTATTTAAATTTAAAGCTAAAATGTTAAACTTTTTTTAAATTTTAAAATTAAATATAGCAAAATTTTTTTTTTTTTTAAATATAGTTTTTTTTTTTTTTTTTATAGATTTTTTATTTATAAAATTTTCAAATATTATATATAAACATTTTTAATAACATTTAAATTAAAAATTATATATAGTTTATTTAATATTAATTAAAACAACTTATATTGTAATAAATTTTATATTAAAAATATTATTATTAAAAAAAATTTAATTTTTATTAAAGTTTATAATTTTTATATTTATATTTTAATATAAAAAAACTTATTAATAAATAATATTTATTATAATATAATAAAAATTAAAGTTTTAGTTATATTATTTTATAATTATTTAAAAAAATATAAATAAAAATATTTATTAATAATAGCTGTTTTTAATATAAGTTTAAATAAATTTAAATTTAAATAATAAAATATTAATATTATTTAGTTTTTTTAAAAAAAGTTTACAAAAAAGTTGTATAAATAAATATTTAATATTATTTATATTAATATATAAAGCAATATTAAATAAATTATAAAAGTTTAATATATTTTTATATAATTTTAATTTATTATAATAAAACAATAAAAATAAAATTTTTAATAATTTTAAAAATTTTAAATAAAAATATTTTAATATATTATAAAAATAATTTATTAATATTGTTATTAAATAAAATAAAATAATATTGTATTAAATAAAAATAATTATTTAATATATAATATTTTAAAAGTTTTTAGCTATATAAACTTTATTAATAATTAACAAGTTAAAATAATATTATTTTAAAATAAAAATAATATCGATTTTTTTTTTTTTTTTTAATTTTGTTTATTTTTTAAAACTTTTTTTTATTAAAATTTATTTTATTAAATTTTTTTTAAATTTAAATTTAATAAAATTATTATTATTAAATAAATTAAATTTTTTTCGTTTTAATTAAATAAAATTTTTAATAAACTATAAAGTTTTTATAATATAGCAATTAAAAAAAGTTTATATAAATATTATAATAATTATATAATTAATTTAAAAGTAATTAATATAAACAAATTTAATAAAAATATTAAAAATAAAATATTTATAAATATAAACAAAATATTTTATTTTTAAAAAAAAATATTTTTTTTATAATTTTTTTTATTAATAATTGTTATTATTTTTTTTAAATTTTATTAATTTAAAATTTAACTTTTTTTTATATAGTTATATTTAATTTTGTTTTTTTTATATATAAAAAAAATATTAAATATATTTTTAAAAAACTTTTATAAATATTAAAAAGTTTAAACTATTATAAAAAATATAATAAAAACTAAATAAAAATAATATTTTAACAAGTTTTTTATTTGTTTAAATTTTATTTTTAAAATATAATAAGTTATTGTTTTATTATAAATAATAATTTTGCTAGTTTTATATTTATTTATAAAAAAAATAAAACATAAAAATATTAACATTTTGTTTAAAAGTTTTGTTATATTTATTAAAAAAAAAAGTTAATAATAAGCTATAAAACTAAAAAACAAAATATGTTTAAATAATTAAATATTTTATTTTTTAAATAAAATAAAACTATATTTATTAATAAGTTAATAAAATTAATAAATAGTTTTATTATTTAAAACTATTTTTACATTTTTTTAATTAATTTTAAAATAATTAATAATATTTTAAACTAAAAGCGATTTTTTTATAAAATTATTAATTACTAATTAATTAATAATAATATATTTTTATTTTTAAGTTTTTATTTTTTTAATTGTTTATATAATTAAAACAGCATTATTATTAATAGTTTTATTTTTAAACTTTATTTTTACAATTTTAAAAGTTTACTAAGTTATATTTTATTTAACTAAATTTTTTAATTTATTTTTATTATTAATATAAACAATTGTTTTAATTTTAATATTTTTTTTATTTTATATTAAAAATTTAAAGTTGCTAATAATATTTTAATTAGCTAAAACTTTTATTTAATTATAAATATATTTATAATTTATAATATTTAAATGTAGTAATTTTTATAAGTTTTTTATTATAAGCAATAATAGTATTTATTTTTAAATAATAAACAGCTAAAACAATATTTTTTGTTTTTTTTAAAAACTTTAAAATTTATAAAAATTAATTAAAATATTGTTTATTAGTTTTTTTAAATAGTTTATTACGTAATATTTTTTGTAGCTTTTTTGTTTTATAAACTACAATTTAATAACTATATTTGTTTTAGTTATAAATTTAAAACTAGTTATTTTATTATTAATTATATTATAAGCAGCAAATTGTTTAATATTTATTTTAAAAATAATATATATAACTTTATTAATAATAATAAAAAAAGTAATAATGTTTTTATTTATATATTATTATTTATAATAAAAATTACTGCTTAATTTATATTAATAAAATTAGTAATAAACTATTATAGCTAATATTTAATACTAGTTTTTTATAATAAAGCTAAAAATTATAAAACAGCTATTGCTGCTATAAATATAAAAATAGTTTAAAAATATAACAAACAAGTTTTTTGCTATTATTACTGTTATATAATTAATAGTTAATAATAAATAATTTTTATTAATTAATACAATGTTTATATTAAAAAAGCTAAACATTTTGTTTATTGTTTATTAAACTATTATATTATAAGTTTTATTATAATTTATTAACAGCTATAATTTATTGTTTATAAAATTTAAAAATGTAGCAATTTTAAATGTTTTTATATTTATATAAATATTATAATAGTTATAATATAGTTTTAATATAGCTAATACTATAAAAAAGTTAAAAATAAAAAGCTATAACAATTAAAAAACGAAATATTTAAAAAACTAA
>MU378448.1:0-24164 GCA_022495175.1 Hypoxylon argillaceum | reverse complement strand
TATTTATTATAATTATTTTAGTTTATTTTAATTACTATAGTTATTATAATTATTTTAATTTATTTTATTTTATTTTAATTATTTATTTGTTATAACTAATAGTTTAATAATTTAAACTTATATTTTTTAACAATGTTTTATTTATTATTATTTTGATTTATTTTTTTTAGTTCGCTTTTATATATATTGTTTTATACTGCTTATTTTTCAAAATATTTAAATCTTTTTTTTAGTTGTAAGTGTAAAAACAGCTTTAGTTTTTTATTATTTATTTCATATTTATATAAATACTGCTACAAATAATAATATTTGCTTAATAACAGCTTTTTATAATTCAATCAGTTTGTATTAAACTAAAAATATTTAACTATATATTAGTTATATATTTGCAACATATTTGCAAATAAATATTTCTAATACTGTTTTATTGCTGTTTAAATAAGCTAATATAATACATTTTATTATAATTTGTTATATTTAATACAACAGTTAATTATTTGAACTAGATCTAGTTAATAATATAACACTTAAAGTTTATTTATATAAACATGTTAACAATTTTTTTGTTTTTAAATAATATATATATTTTAATTATTTTTAAAACTGTTTAGTTTATATTAAAGTAAAAGCATATAAATATATATTAATACAATTTAATTAAATTAATTAGTTTTATTTTATAATTTTTCGCTTTTAAGTTTTTAAAAATAGTTTTATGTTTATTTAATTAGTTTAAAAACAACTAGTTAAACATATTTTCAAATAATATATTTATTAAAATATTTTATGTTTTTTATATAGTTAGTTCTATTAAAATTTAATTTATTAATTTTTTGTACTTTTTTTATAAAACTAGCAGTTATTAAACTAAAATAGTTATAACTTAAACAAACATATTTTACTTTTAGTATTTTTTTTAAAAGTCGATTGAGTTTAATTTAGCTAATTTAAATCGTATATTAGTTCACTTTGTTTATTTTAATGCAGTTTTAACAAACATATATTACTACTGCTTATTAAAAACTAATAATGCGCTATTGCAGTTAATACTGTTTTATATTTTTAATTTAAACGTATTATTATTAGTAAAAATTTTGTTTGTTAAATATAATGTATATATTAAACAAGTACTATAATTTCTGTTATAACTATTGTTTTAACATAAAACTAAATAATATAGTACAAATATGTATTAATTGTATTATATATTTCAAAACTTCAATACTATAGCTTGTAGTATTTATTAATATATTATATATAATTTAAACTTAGTATTGTTTAATTAATATAATTGCTTTTAATTGTTTATAGTTGTTTTATTAACACTTAAAAATAATATTTTTTAAACGTTTTAAATATAATGTTGCAAAAAAAGTTAATTGCTACTATTTTTTATATATATTAATATAAGTTATATTACAATAAATGTAGTATTATATAAAAAAATAACAACTGTTTACTAAAAAACTTACAAAGTTATATTTGCAAATATATAATTTAGTTTAATGTTTTTTGTTAATATATTTTTAGTTTATATTAATATTGTTTAAGCTTGCTTTAGCTAATTTGAAAATATTACTTTTTAAGCTTTTTTAAAATTTTTACATTATTTAGTTTAAGCTTAAAATAACAGTATTAAATTGTTTTATTAAAGCTTTCGGTTCAAATTGTTCGTTTTTGTTTAAATGTTATACTTTATATTTAAAACTAACAATATAAAGTTATTTATTTTATATCAATATTATATGTTTGCAGTAAAAACTAACAAATTTTATATATAAATATATTATTATAATATTATAAAATAATTATATTTTTATAAAAATTAAAGTTTTTTAACACTAAATTTTTTATTTTAAATTAATATAAATTTAAACTGCTTAAATTTTTTAGTATGTACAAAAAATCGGTTTAATTAATATGTTAAGTTTTATATATATAATAAAATTTAATGTTTTATTACAATATTATATAATATAACATTATTATATAAGTATTTTTTATTTTTTATTTGTTTATTTTTTATTTATAATACTATTATTTATATATGTTGCTTTTTATAAAGCAACTTAGTTAAAGTTTTGTTATAAATAGCTTGTTTAAATATAAACTGCTAATTTTTTAACTTTTTAATAAATGTTTGATTAAAAATTTTTTTTATAAACTTTTTAAAAAATTTTTAAGCTTTTTTTGTAATTGCTTGCTTTTTTTTTTTTAAATTAATACAAATTAACAGTTGTTTTTTTATGTTTAATTAATTAAAGTTATAACTTATTAATACAAAACAAACAGTTATAGCTAATACTAAAGTAAAAACAATTAGTACAAGTACTATTAAGCTTGTTATTATTAAAAATAATATATTTATTATTTAAGCTAAAAGATTTACTATATATATATTATATATATGCTTTTTTTGTTACATTTTTAATAAACAAATAATATATAATAATAGTATAACATTTTTAAATATTTTTTTTATATTTAACTTTTTAGTATTTTTAGTTCAACATAATAAGTTTAAAATTGTAATAACATATAAATATTTATAACAAATTATATTAGTTCAGTATAATGTAATATATATTAAAAAATTATACAGAAGTTTTGTTTAAAAAGTAGCAGATTTAGTTATATATATATTAGCAAAACTTTTTAATAATAAAAAAAGTTTATTTTTTAATATTAGTAGCTAGTATAAATATAACAAATAAAATAAACAAAAATACATTATTAACTTTAAAGTTTAAAAGCAGTTAAAAAAACATAATAATAACTAAAACAAAAAATTAACAATATATAAATAATAAAAAAAAAATAAACAAAACAAAGTGCAACAAAAATGTACAAAAAAAAATTTTTACAAAATACAAAAAAGTCAAAAAATATAAAAAACAAAAACAAGTAACTTAAATATTAATAAATTAATAAACAAAAAACTGTATTAATTAGTTAATATTTAAATTAATTGTATATTTTAATGTTATTTTATATATTTTTATATTTTTATAAGCTTTAATAATATTATACTATTAATTATATATTTAATTAAATTTAATTTTAATAAATCGTTTATATATTTTGTACAATATAATTAAAATTACTGCAATTTTATATAGCAAAAAAAAAACAATGTATTAAAAATTAAAAAATAAAACATATTATTTAATAATATTGCTTTTATTTTAATTAATTATATTTTAATTTTTTAAATATTTTATTATATAATATATTAATAAAACAATCGAAATATTATATAGTAATATTGCTATAATTGTAATATAAATAATATATTTATATAAATTTATATTTTTGTTAATAATATAGATTTATTTTTAAAAGTTTTAATTAAAAAATATATTAACTAAATTTTTTAGCTTTAATAAAAATATATATATTATTTAATTAAATCATATTAATACTTTTTAAAGCGTTTTTAAATTTTTAAAACTATTAACAATTAAAAATAATACTTTTAAAAATATTAAAACAATATTTATTAATATAATATATTATAGCTACTATAAAATATACTTATTAATAAATTAAAATAAGTTTATATAATATAAAAAAGCTTTAAATTTTTTAAAAAGTTAATTGTTAAAGTTAATACTGCTAAAAATATAAAAACAATATTTGTTAATATAAAATATTATTATTACTATTTAATATATTTATTAGCAAATTAAAATATATTTATACAGTATAAAATTAATTAAAATAACTAAAAACATTTATAATTAAAGTTAATACTACTAAAAATATAAAAATAATATTTGTTATTATAAAATATAGTTATAACTAATAAATATATTTATTAATAAATTAAAATATATTTATATAATATAAAATTAACTAAAATAACTAAAAATGTTTATAATTAAAGTTAATACTGCTAAAAATATAAAAGTAATACTTGTTAATATAAAATATAGTTATAACTAGTAAATATATTTATTAACAAATTAAAAAAAGTTTATATAGTTTAAAACAAATTAAAATATTTAAAAACATTTATAATTGTTTTTAATATTATTAAAAATATAAAAATAAAATTTATTTGTATAAAATTATATAACAATTATAACAATTATAACAAATAAAGTAAAATTAATAAAAAAATAAAGTGTATAAACTGTATAAAACTAGTACATTTATAAATTATATATAACAAATTTAATTTAAAAAAACTATGTTTAATTTATATAGTTATTTTAAAATATAATTAAATTAATTATATATGCATTAATTTATATAAAAGTTTAAATAAATTATTACTGAATTAAAAAAATAATTGTAAAAAGTTAAGTTGCAAGTTTGATTTAGAAGAGAGGGTGGAAAAAGAAAGTGGGCCTAGTGGTGTCGGTGTAGTTACTTAAATTGAATTATGAGACAGTAAGCCCTGTGGGCGACCGTACATATCGCGTGTGACAAGGCGTGCCTCACGAGCCCTGCATAATGGTTGAGTAATAAGACTCCAGGTAGTGTACACACAGACATCGACCTACGCATACGCCTAGGTACCTACGCGATAGCGGGTTACTCCCCCCCACCTGTAAACCCGTCGCCCTTTTTCGACATCCGAGTGGGGGAGCCGCTAACTACAGGCAAACACAGAGTACAGGGAGGTTGACATACTTACGTGTAGTCCTAGCTACTGTCTTTTCCGGACTCGGGATAGGGATGCGTCCGGCTATAGAGATCAGCTAGGTACTGTATTCTGTAGAGCTACAGTGGTCTCTAGGTACCCGAAAAGCGTACTTACTTACATAGGAGAGAGTAGGTACATACCTGTCTCACTCCGACACTCCGGACACCAAGTTTCGCATCGTCACATTCACACGAGTCCTGTAATCCGATAACTCTCCTAGTGTCACGCATCCAACGAGAAGCCTCGGCTGTGTCACAGCAGGCGGTTGTAAGACTACCTACAGTAAAGGTGAGGCCGAATCACCATAGGTAAGTAGGCATAAGTCTATAACCGCATGGCTACCTATTGTACTTACTCTGTATAATGTATACGTACGCAGAGCGCATAGCTTATGCGTATGGGTAGTTTAAAAAGATCGTCGTGGAAGAGCGTCATCTTGATCGGCCCGTTCGCATTCATTTAAGCGGGATTGTACTAATAATAGGGACTTTTGTTTGTATAGAGTACGTAACCATACGATAATACGAGCCATATCGGGAATACTGTTCGTCCTCTGTGGCTTTGCAATGTCGTCCTCTAAGGTGAAGAATGAATAAGAGAAAAAGAATAGTCATTAATTATGTGAATAATAACAACGGTGGATTATTAAACATGGTTATCCGGGCTGCTGCGGCTCAAAAAAGGGAAGAAAATATTATGCGTACCTTAGGTATCTACGGAATACCTACATATCTGCCGCCCGAGCTACTATGTAGGTACATAAGCTACCTAACCTATTACTAAATAGGTACTAAATATAATTTGTGCCTTTTCCCCAAACCCGGTCGTATTCGGCGTTAAGGTTGTCAACCCGGGTCCAGGGCTGGCGGGAGAGTATCCATGGCGGGCGGGCTGCCAAATACTTTTTCGGCATCTTCCTTTTTATCTTGACAGCTTTGACAGGTACGTATGTAGGTTGGTAATCCTTGAACGGTAAATAAGATAGAGATCACCGCCCGGCCATGTAAACTATCCGTCATAGGCATGACGGGATATGATTTAAGGTCCCTTTTTCAGCCTACCTAGGGAGCTGCTAATGCACGCGACAGTGCACAGTACGTTCGCTTAATTCGATGCATGGAATTGCCGCATCGTGACTGGGGATTTCTGGGTTACGACGGCGGCAACGGGCCCATGATTTGCTCACTATGGATGCTGGTGTAGTAACATTGCTGGCCCGTCTGTCTGTAAGGGTCGAAATGGCCCATACACGACGAGCAACTTTATCTGACACATATGCACCGTGATTCGCAGATTTCATGGAGGATGGATTGCGATAGTCAACTTCTCGCGAGTGCGAGTGCGATTACAATCTCACACTTACAGCATATCTACAGCGTACAAGAAACAGTACTTTACATGTCTATAGTAGCATAGTAACTACCTAACCTACCTAGATAAATACTATACACACACACGTATAGCGCTGGTGTCCTACGCTACCTCTATTACACTAGCATTACGTAGATGGCGCGTGAATGTCATCCATGATATTTCTTACCTCTACCCATTCCTGATATATCGAAGGCTGGTTCTTGAAAGGGGCACATATTGCGGCGTCCTCTATGTACTTGTATGGATTACATCGGTGAGAGATTTGAGAGCGACGATGAGGACTGACTAGCCAAGTCCTAGGAGTTGGTGATACAGTAGCTGTATGTAATTCGAACGACCTACGCATACATACGCTCTGTGCACCGACTCCCGCCTCCAACTACCCTATAGACTACTTGTAGATACGGCTTGTACATGCAATCAATCAAACAAACATTCGTTCTCGTTACGTCAGCTCGCACTATTATCTCTCCCGCCGTGATGGCGGTCTCATACTTGTTAGCAGCCTGTTACAAAACATCAACTCACGCCACTTTTGGAATCGATATGTGTCACCTATATAGTGGCTAGCCCAAGTTGCCCAATACTCAGCAGGTTAGGAGGTTAGGAGGTACCCGCCGTCGCAACCCATGGAGTTTCACCTTGTTAGAATGCATAGGTACATACGTATTCTGTACATACTTAGTAGGTTCATATGTATGTACGCATTAGGTAGAGGTTTAACCGGCTTCGTGGCCCGGGCTACCTTACTGTAACGGTATTCGGGCCATTTTTTGGCCGATTATTCAAGTCCTTCGAAAATAGCATCGTCAGACCGACCACCTACATACAGTACCTACTCTACCTATTGCTAATATGAAGCTCACGAACGATGAGACGAATTGAGAATACGTACGCACAGGCAAAACAGGGACCAATGAAAACGGCAATCAGTCTCCATGTTAATCATATGAATTCATGCCAAATGGTGCTAGTTTAGTGCAGGTAGTAATACGATGCTGTAGCACGTGTGTGTATGTGGCCATGTTCGGGCAATACCTACAGATCTTATACATCTGGTATGAATGTACCTTTGCTATCATCTACACAGGCATACTAGCAATCTATCGTATATAATCAGAGGTATAGACATTGTCGCGAGTGAGCTCTGTCGCAGGCAGCTCTAGCTACAACACCCTAGCGCTATAAGTATAGATTAGCTCATGATTCAAGACACTAGGTATGCCAATCTACAAGTACATGGCTAGACCAGATAGATGCGTGATTAGCAGATAGATCTCTTTGCTAGTTCTCGATCCGGATGTTTCCATTTCCCACATGGTATGGTACTGTGCATATATACTATGTAGGTATTCAGCTCGATATCTACGTCTGTCTCATATGGGTATGGAATGTGACAGCAGAGGCCACCCCGAAACACGACAATAAGGTGTTTGTTAGTTAGGGATACCAACCTGGGTCACTAGCAGCATTATGAAGCTTGTGACAGTTGTTCTAACGCAAGGGGCTAGAAACGCAACATGGGACAGAACTTGACAGAACAAAACTGAAAGACAGAACAGCAGAGACGACTGTACTTTGCCTACCTCCCTACCTCCTACCTACTTACATACCTATCTACCTACCTAATGGCACAGTCACCCTATTTTCGCCCCCAATCTGGTGGGAGGCAAGTGGCAATCTAATTTGGCTTAACACTAAACATGGACACTACTAATACGCGTACTACTATCTACTATTCGCTGTGCTTAATGCTGCTGCTGCTGCTGCTGCTACTACATACTACACTACATAGTACATGCCTACTATGTGGATAAGATGTTGGATAGATACAGTATTGTACTGTACAGACCACTCCTAACGACGCCTTACCTACTATTACACCACACTAACTGCGCTACCAAACACCACCCCCACACAGGCCCCTTGTGCATGCCCCACGACTACTGTTAGTAGTAATACCGTAGATCGCATCGAGAACACCAGCGGCGCTTGGGTCAGGTTGATGGCTGTTATCAACACACCTCCCGTACCCTGCAGATCCAAACGTGGGTAGGTACATGATCTATCCGGGCACCTCGCTCGGTCATGGTTGGCTAGTTGACACAGTGCGGTTGGGTGCACACGGTACGGTGTCAAGGTTGGTTACAATAACAACGTGCGTGGTGTAACACGGCGTTGGTACTTGAATCCTCTCCCGCCCTGCAGCCACTGAAGACACGGGACAGTGGGCAAAGCAGACGACAGGGAGTGCGCTATGGACAACCCTCACCACGCCATGCCCACACCCACCCCTCATTTTACTGTTATGTAGGTACCTACTGCCCTAGTCCCGGTTCCTCCTCTAGACCGGTGGGCTCTGGTTACGCTAAATGGTCCCGCTTCTTGGACAAGCTATGTTCTGTACTCTGGCAAGTACACCTGGTACTCAGGCAGTAGGTAGACCACCGCCGCCTACCGCTACCTGGCTATAGCACACCCCAGCAGGTACTTGTGTACCCTGTACGGTACCTACTATGCCTGCCCACCTACATACACCTTGGGCTCTCCTCTCTCCCTCTCCCCCCCCCCAATGGCCGCCTTGATAATAAAGACTTATCCCCTCATCTGTCAAAACCCCGAAAGCCGGGTCTTCCCTGGCACCGGTATAGACGACACGACATTCCAAGTTTAACTTGTCACGGTACAGGCTGGCCATTAAGCGCCATTTCGAACAACGACAGGGGACAAACCGGCTTTGAGACTACCTGCGAGCTGATTGAGAATTGTCGAGTGGTGAAGCTTGAATCTCAGTGGCGCGCACGCGCAAAGGCGATCACCTATCCTATACAGCACTGTATAGTATACCGAGACAAAGTGTCACCCCTTTCTAGTAGCTCTCTGGCTGTCTCTTATTATCTGGCTCTGTCGCTCTCTGGCTCCCGGGCTCTCAGGATCAGTGTGCCGCCGCCGCCTTAACATCATCCTACATCCACACTTGCTTGGTTTGGTACAGCTTGGAATCTCCACGACCCGACGACTCAGCGATTCGATGGTTCCAGCGGCCGCAACGGCGACTACCTACCTAATATAGCATTGCGCCAATCGCTGCCAACTTCTTAACTCTCCGGCTCTGTAGGGATTCGTTGGTTGTCTTGTCCACTCGATCCCTAATTAATTCCCCTACTCGACCCAAACTTCACACGCCTTCGCGCATGACCGGGGCTTAAGGCTGCGCGCGACTGAACGTCGAGGGCTGGTTCTGCTGCTGCTGCGACAGTCCGTCAACTAACCACCCAGTAACTCGGTTAACCAGCTAAGTCAGTCGGTTGGTCGGTCGATCGATCGGCCGCAGTCGCCGTCCCAGCATGTCGTCGAACGATCCCGCCGCGGCGCGCAGGCTACTGCCGCAAAGCGCACACGTGAACTCGTTCTCGTTCGTGCCGCCGTCATACCAGCCTCCCAGGGAGACCCAAAAGAGTTCGCTCTCCGAAATGGCCCCAACAGACCCGTGTTTGGTTGTTCTAACATGATACCTGCAGATTACGTTTTTGTGGATGAGCATAATCGGCATAAGCGGTTGAAGGGTATGGATGGGCCCCTCTTGTTGTCGCCATTTCCGATCAATATAACTGACGCACTTGCGAATCGATAGTAATGAGAGCTTGCGAGGGTTGTCGAAGGAGGAAAATAAAATGCGACGCCGCCACGACCAACACATGGCCATGTTCGGCATGTATTCGCCTGAAGCTTCACTGCGTGCGTCCCAATGCCCAGTACGAGGGATCGCCTGAGGAGACGCAAGCCTACGAGCCCTCGAGGGCCGAATTCGAGGCCGGACGCGAGAGCTTTCGACAGATGGCCATGCAGCAATCCACCTCTCAACACATGATGGCCGGTGGTCACCCAAAGACGACCATTTATGCGACCCCGCCCGGCTCTTACTCTCACCATCAAGCGGTATATCCCATGCCACAGTACGGTGACGCCACTCCCGTGCAGCAGCACATGTCATACGGATCAGTACCTCCCGTCGGCGTGTTAGATCACCCTTACGCACCCGCGGGTGTCTTTCCAACGCCGCCGTTGCAAGAGATGCCCGCCCCGCCCTCAGAATCCTCGCCCGAGTCTTACAATGCAGAACAATACGGCCAGCATGATTTAGCAGACCTGCTTGGCCCCTTAAAACTTGACGAGAGAGGCACAGGTGAGTTGGCAGTTTGTCGCGGTAGCTAGTTGAAAGCGCTAACTTGATACTAAGCACCTTATCTTAATAACAAACAAGCCCTGTCACAAGAGGAAGAACCGGCTCTAGAGGAGGCGGACGAATATAATAATACTCTACCAACCGTACACGCCCCAGGATCAAAAATAAGGATTCCACCAGAGTTAATGCCACCAGAGGAAACTATTTTGCATTACTTCGATCTCTACTTCACCCACGTACACCCATACGTCCCAGTCCTCAACAAGGCGCAACTATATCGACAATGGAACACGAATCGCGAATCCATATCTCCTCTACTATTAGAAGCTATTTTTGCTGTTGCTGAACGGCTCGCAGATGAACCTGCGCAAGGCCAGCAATGGATTGCTCTCGCCTCCAGTAAGTCTTCCCCCTAAAATCGTTGGCATGGTTGTTGGCTTGGTTACGGCCGATACTTACGATTATGTTGCGCAGAGCACGCGGATTCCTTCATGGACGTCCCGCGATTGAGTACTCTCCAAGCACTTCTCATCATCCTCAAGGCTCGGGAAGCAGTGCCAAAGCGTGGCTACTATTACCGGTCGTGGATGTCCATCGTTCATTGTGTGGCTATGGCCCGGGATCTCGGCCTCGACGAGCATTTTGAGAATCATAAGGCCGGAAAATCATGCGGCTCGACCCCGGCGGAGTGTCTAACGAAAACACGCGTTTGGCAGACGATATTCATCTGTGAAACTATGATTGCCGCCCCACAAGGTAGGTCCTTTCGCTGTTCGCTGTTATATATATAATTGCTAAACGCTCCCAGGGCGAAATGACTTGTCTGTTGAACTCGAAAGCCTAGACTTCAACATCCCTCAGCCCATGCATGGCGTAGAAGATGATGAGCATCAAATATCTCGTGACTTTATATTCTTCGTCCGCATCGTACGCATGGTCAGCAAGATGAACACAGTATACATCAAAGTGAAGAAGAGGAAGGATTGGGGTCTAGACCCCGAGTTTGTGCAGCTCAACCCACAGCTCAGATCTTGGCTCAACGAACTTCCGCCACATATGACGGTCACCTTTCCCCGAGATGGATCGCCACCTTGGTTACCGTCCCATTTTATCGGGAACGTGCACTCTTATTATCATCTAGCCACGATTTTGCTTCGTCGGCCACAGCTGACATTTTTGGAGCCCATGAGCCTCGATGGGCAGTGGAAGTCACATATGATGACGTCCTATGCTTCGGCGAAGGCCTTGTGTCGCCTACAGGAGTCTATGCTACAATCATTTGGACTAAGTGGACTTCAGTGCATGCAAAGAGGCATCAGCTTCACGATTTATGGCATCCTATCCTGCATCGTCCTTCATCTTGTGCGTCGCTCGTCCCCCTCAATCGAGAACAATGAGAGGCAATCCTAACAGTTGAATAGGTCGCATTAACTTCTCCAGATCCGGAAATCAATACCGACTCTCGGGATTACTTCACTCGCCATATGCGAATTCTAGAGAAAACCATGACATCTTGGCCTCTGCCAGAGATGCTGAAGCAGATCGATGCCGTGAGGGAGGCGTTCTCTGCCGATACCAGGAAACCATTTGTCTTGAAACCTAGTTTCCCCTATGGTAGTCCCCATCCTAGTACGCAGTCGAGCCCACCTCGGGCCCCTACTTTTAAACCTCCCATGCTCCGGACCAATTCCCTGGACCCAAACCTGGATGTCCATGGCGGTCATCATTCACACGTCAGTTATCACCCCATCACGCCCATATCTGTTGCCTCGGGGGACGGCAAGGGTGACTCTCCTTCTATACAGTCGCTTCCCATGCTTGGTGCCGGTCAAAGTACACAACCACCACTCTCCCATAGCCTGCCTTTGGTAGATCCTCCTACGTGGAACCCATCCCGAATATTTGAGTAAGTGGTCCTCACCTCCAACATAACAACGTCATAACCCCCTTTACCTCCGCTTTATCCATTAGACAGTATATATTTGCCGTGTCTAAGAAGCTAACACCCGCACGCCCGTAGCCAATGGAATTCAACGTTTGGTACGCCGCTTCATGCCCAACCGGCCTCAGTAACCCCACAATCCAGTTCTCTAAACGTTTCCTCAGGTGCTCCCGAAGTCCCTACTAGCCAGGATATAGCCATTGCCAACGGGCCCCTGTCAGCCTCGACAGCACAGTTACCTCACCAGCAGTACTCGGGCCCACAGACGTTTGTCACGCCGGCCATGTGGCAAGAGTCGGTGGCTAGTGTCTACGAGTCTGGTGGGCTCAAGAGGCAGTGGGACTACGACGGTGGAGGCGCCTCCATCGCGGAGACCATGAATAAGCGGCGATGAGGTGGCGGTTTGGGGGTCGTTTTGCTCCCCCGAAACACGCCATGACGTGCCATATTATGCTAAACCGAGGATCAATACCACCTTCCCGGTTTGTATGGTGGCGATCGGCTGGCTTGACTCAGTCGACGGTTTGCACTGCATTAGGATCGGGCATGGGAGAGACGGCATTTTACATATATATATTCTACAAAGAGTTTTTTTATGAAAAAAATACTCATGTACAACAGGAACGAAGGATGGACTATGGGATCTACGACAAAACTTTTTGGATATTGTGGGATGGACGGACATGCTTGCCTTGCCGGGCAAAGGTATTCTACTAAAAGGCATATACGGACTCTAGCTGTCTCACGTGTTTTGAGTTTCCGGTACAAGCAAAAGTAGAAGGAAGGACCCGGACATGTGTACGATACACAGCAATACCAACGAGGGAGTTGAGCTGGGGAGCGTTATGTCTGGACGACAGTATTACTACCAATATTATAATATTTTTCCCTTATTCGTATTATTGCTATTCGCTATCCTCGTTTTCCTCTTCTTTCTCATCCTAGTTCTCTTTCGTCATACGGCTTAATACCGCGAGGTGTTGGATTCAAGGCGTACGGCCCGGGCCGATGAGGGTCACTCTTTGGACACGGAATCGGCCGACGGGTTCCTCGAGCACTGGTGAGTAAATATTTACTTGTAGGTGCCTATTACTTTTTAAAAATAATATTAATAATGAGAGGCGAATGAGATGTAGGGCAGGGCAGGGTAGGGTATGATTGGGACGCGAGGTTGTATTTCTTGTTTTTGTGGCTTCGAAGTTTGGGGGGTCTATGTTCTCTCCTTCTCTCTTTGCAAACGAATATCTTATGACTGTTTTTGGTTATGGCCTTTAGGTTGGCGGTGTCGTTGTCGTACTGAATACGATAAACTTACTTGCTATACGTGCTTTAGACTAGGTAGGTAGGTAGCTAACCTACATCTAAGTGAGTCTCCGTGGTCTACTACCATATTCCAGGTTCAATTTACACCTATTTACTCCTACATAGAACAATATACCATTTCTTCTTTTTTTTATGGTTGTTTTAAAGTTATTCGCTAGTTTAAGGTTATTTAGTAGGTTAAGCTTATTATTTAGGTATTCATTTATACGGAGACTTGTTTTACCTGAGTCGTCCAGTGGGAGGGGCGCGGTAACGGAAGGGAGAAGGGAAAGGGAGGAGGGGTACGGTTAATAATATCCTGGATGAGTGCAACTAGTTACGTGATACTTACTATGCCTTCTACCATACACTATATAGCATGCCGTGCTATTTGTCGTCGTGGAAGTGTTGAGCATTGGCACGGCGATAATGTAAAACGTTGGGGATTCTATCCCGAGCACGGGGGGTATCCTTAGTCGAGGCCCGGGTCGAACTCGTTCTCGTCTACGGGGTAGGTCGGTAGGTGTTTGAAACTAGGGTTTGGGACTCTGCTGCTGGCAAATCGTAGAGGACATCTCGTCATTCTTGTGTCTCCCTCTGGCTTGCCATTAGAACTTGTGGAGCCTGGACACTTGCTTAAATGGTCGGTGCCGTATAGATCGATCTGTCATATCCGATCGGTTATAAATCTAGCTTGGAGGGGTTGCTTGTCCCGGGTCACGTAGCCAGTGCCTTACTGATGCCTGGATTGGTGGGTGGTAAGGGCGAGGGTGAAGGCGAGGGTGAGGGCAAGGGTAAGGGCACGGGCACAGGCATTATGCAGGTATTTCATTTTTTTTTTCATTTTTATTTTTGGAATGCTTCGGTATTTGTTTCGTTCGGCCTTTGAATTATCTAAAGTGGTGTGCTACACTGCATTTATATCAGGTAAGAGATAGATATCTATGAATATGTTTATGGAAAGTGAGTAGGTTATCATAATATTATGAGTATGAGTGTATATAGTTGTATACAATTGTATATATGGTTATGAGTACGATATATAAACACCCCCTAGATATCTCCTCTACGACAATACAAAATCTCAGAAAGTAGTGTAAGTTGGAAAGGTCTGTCCGGAAGTGGAAGTATACAGCACTGTAATAGAGTGTAATAGAGCGAACTGCCTCGGCAGACTTAGAATTGTATTGTATCTCAACTCAGCAACAAAGACGAGGGGGAATTCGGGGGGAAGGTGGCATGAATTTCTCGCTTGCTTGGGGTTCCATTGAAACGGGAAGAGATATGCCAGAAATGATGTCGATTGCATCATGGCCCTGCCCATCCCACGAGTGAGTGGGTAAGGGGCATAGAAGCTTTCTACCTACCCTTCTAGAACGTTGCGTTGTAGTCGTGGTCGTACTCGTGGTCGTGGCCGTGCTCTTGGCTGTCGAGGGCCGGTTTGAGATATCAAAGTTTCGGGTGTATCTCAACGTGCCTTGCCTCGCTTAGCTAGAGGAGGGGATGGTTGTGTGAGGGGAGGTGGATTTAGCGCGTACCATAACACATCCATATACATGTGTGTCTCGTCTATATCTATCTATTTGTCTATTTGTCTACATGTCTATATCTGTATGTATGTATGTATGTATGTTGGGTTGTTGTGTTAGTTAGCATATAACTCAGTGAGTAAGTAAAGTAGCAACTAGGTAAGTATTCCAGGTCGGCATGTGCATGTGTATACATACAGTAGGTAGATAGACGCATGTGCTAGCCGTAGATAGTCACTTTGAAGTCGTACCGAGTCCCTGGCATGATGATTGTCTCGACTTGCGACCTTCCTTACTCGGACGCTTACTTAATTCACCTGCAGCTTTTCTTTTGAGGATTCTGCCGCGCGGGGGCAGACGAGGCACGGGTGATTGGTCTCTTTTACGCTGTGGTTGGACCTGTTTACGTTTTCCCAGATGCCTACTTTGGTCTGATACAGTAGCTGAGATGCAATCCGCCACATATGTTTTTTTGTTTATCGTGGACCTATCTCTACGCGGCGGGTTGTCCTCGTGTTGGCGGAGGGGAGGAGGAGGGGATGTGTGCGGGTGCTACTATGTAGGGTTCTTGTAAGATAATTAGTATCCAACGTCACCTAACTTAGCCTATCTCGGTGACGGTTTTGGACTCTTGCAAGGGAGTCCAATTAGTGATATAGCATAACAAGGGGGGGATGGGGGACATAGTATATTTGACTTACATAGAACTAGTGAAGACAGAGAAGCAAGACTAAAGAGAGAAAGGAAGTCGGTTTGCTCTAGTTATCTGATCTGCAAGATTTGGTTGACAACATGACAGCATGACAACATGGCATGCGTGATATCACACGAGAGGAGAGAGAGACCAAGAGGAAACAAAGGCTGGTAGATGGGTTGCGGGAGTATGTATGGGCAGGCTGGGTGTATGTACAGTAGGTAGCCTGTAGGTGAGTGGGCGGGTTGTCGTCAGCTCGAGATAGCAGAAGAACATCTGGAAGCCTTCCTATTTGGGATGACGGCGATGAGGCGACATGATACCATCCTCTTGGCTGTCACATGCAGCCGCACTTTGCATCGCATTACATGCCTGTATTTTGGTTCGCTTGCCCTGCCCTTCTATCGTGAGTGTATGTAGTTCATGAAGGTGGTGTCTACTGGGGTGGTGTAAGTAGGTATGTAAGTGGTATTACATATACACTATGTGTAGGTATGTAGTATGTAGTATGTGTATGTCCTGTAGTGTAGGTAGTACCGTCATGTCACGCTATGTCGAGTCGGGTCGGGTTGGATTGGGTTGAATTAAGCTGAGTTGACTTGGCGAGTTGAGTTACGTTGAGTGAAGTTGATTCGGAGATATGTTGTATGTTTCCGATAGACAATGCTGTGTAAAGTACCTACATACATGCCTCCTCGGAACCATAGAGATAATGTTCTTGGGGGTCAAATCACGCGATGTACCTGGGTATAATACAGTACAGTACAGTGTATTATATAATACTGTAGTGTAAGTGTATACTATGTATGTGTGTAAGAAAGTAGGGATAGATCATAGTAGGGAAAATATACTACTGTATATGGATATAAGTAGGTACGTATAGTAGGATACCATGGTCCCATGCTCACTCAACCAGAGATCTTCACCTCATGGTTCTGCGGGAGAAACCACACGGCTGGCGTATCCATAAACATTTCTTAGTATGTTTAACAATGTGTGTATATGTATGTAGCAGCGGTGCCTGGGTACTTTTGTGTGTGTGTAGATTGATAGGTGATATAAGTTGCGTGGCATGACATTCTCGCTTGTATGCTTGTTTCGCTGGTGTCTTGGCTTGCGTGGTAAAGGGATGGATGGGATGTATGTACGCAGTATGTAAGTATGTACTATGTAGGTCAGCATGCATGTACTCTACTACCAAGACTTATACTGTAAGTATGCATGTACTATGTGTGTATGTAGGTGTCTACAGCGTATCTCTCCCCTCTGTCTCTGGCCTATACTTAAGCACACATACACCCGGCCTGGAGACGTATCCGCTTCTTGTACGTACTGTACTCGTGCACTGCATAGCCATATAACTCCTGTGTTATGCCGATAGGTACCTGCCTACCGTGGTAATGTAGGTATTCGGACAGACCCGGGGTTCAGGGCGAACTACATACTGGATTGGTGCGTACTACACCGTGCCTACCATGGAAACATCTAGAAGGCGGGGGCATAGCAACCAGTGTTATATATATGTAGTTGGCGCTATATGTAGTTATGTAGTTATGTAGTTGGTGATTACGTCTACACACCTATCTGTGTTGCTGTTAGTGTCTGTGCGTAAGAGGGTCTTGTGTGTGATCTTGTGTGGGTTATCTCTGTCTAGTGCGTTATAACTGAGCCCTCTTAGTAAAGCGCTAGATGTTGCAAAGCCCGGCAAGGCTTTAAAACTAGGTTCTGTACCGTCGGGTAGAGCATGGCCTGATTTCTACAGGGAATGGCTGGCCCCGTGTGTGCAAGAGCCAAGCTCACCAAAACAAAGATCCGTTTCAATTCAGATGCCTGGCTAGTATGGAGGTATAGGTAGATGTAAGTGAACTTAGTCGGTATGTGAGAACTGTAAATGCCATCTTGCAACAACTACCAAGTTAATGAGGAAATAAGCTGTTAGTTTAAAGTAGAATGTTTATAACCTTCCAAAAAGTGAACTACAATTCTAGGATAGTATAATGCCCCAAGTTATAAAAATAGCCAAAAAGATCTCTCGATCGGGGAATCGAACCCCGGCCACCTGCGTGACAAGCAGGTATCCTTACCACTAGACCAATCGAGATCTGTCTGAATTGATGGAATGAGCCATCGAATCATAACTTATATCATTTACTCATATCCCAGTCACCGTAAGATATATAATATCAAAAATACTGGCATCTCTATTAGCACTACAGTAAATGCCTATTACCTAGCTAGACCCCGATTACCTAGTATACGACAAACTAAGGTAGTCATTTTCTAGAGCCCCGGAAGTAAGCAGTCTAGTCGTAGAGATGAATAGTAGGTCTGGCGCCCAACGCTGCCAAGATCAAACCTACTATCCCCGCACCGAAGCAAAGAAAACTAGGTATTCATAGACTGTTTTTTTCTTCGCCTTGGCTTCCGAGCTTCCACTGTGGAGAGCTGCTATTGCCGCCGTCAATTGGTGTAAATATTTCCGCCCATTGTGACTGCGGACCTCGCTTCCGAACTCCCGGTGAGACATGGTCCGAACTAGACCGGACGGGGACAGAACGATGGATGAGGAGATACTGTTTAGTACAGGGGAGGCGAGCTGTGAAATTATGAGCTTGATGTATGTGAGATGAGATATAGATGGAGTTGAGTCGGGAGCTTGAAAGATCTGGCTTTACTGAAGATAAATGTAAGCACGGCTTGAGCGCCCCGCCGTCGTCGCTCGACTCGGCACGGATCCGGCACACGATCATTGACGAGTGTTGACCGGTCTTATCCGGCTTTCCGCGCCGGAGCATCCGCAACAAGTCATGAGACTGCACCGCTGGGATTCTTATATAAGCGCATCTGTCCAGTGCTCTCGCAAAGCCTCATATCTCTCCTGTAGCGTATTAAGTAGCAGCAAGTCAGCACACAACACCATGCGCCTCCTCAGCACAATCTCCAGCTCAGCGCTGGCGCTCAGCGGCCTCGCCTCCGCAGCCTCGCTGCAGCAAGTAACCAGCTTCGGCGCGAACACCTCAGGCACCAAGATGTACACGTACGTGCCGGACAACCTGGCGACGAACCCGGCCGTCATCGTGGCGATCCACTACTGCTCGGGCACGGCGGCGGCGTACTACGCCGGCACGCCGTACGCGGCGCTGGCGGACCAGTACGGCTTCGTCGTCATCTACCCGGAGTCGCCGTACAGCGGCACCTGCTGGGACGTGTCGTCGTCGGCGGCGCTCACGCACGGCGGCGGCGCTGATAGTAGCTCTATCGTTAACATGGTTACTTACACTTTGGATAAGTATAATGGGGACAAGAGCCGCGTGTTCGTCACGGGGACTTCGTCTGGTGCTATGATGACGGTGGGCCTTCCTTCTTTCTTCCTTCTCCTGCTTTCCTACCCCCTATCTCTCTATCCACTCCCCCATGAATATGGCCCCGGGCCTTTTTTTTGGATCGTTGCTCATGCCGTATCGCGCGCTAGAACGTCCTAGCAGCCACGTACCCCGACATCTTCGCAGCCGGCATCGCGTACGCCGGCGTCCCGGCGACGTGCTTCTACACGGGCACGGTGGACGGGTGGAACAGCACGTGCTCGCAGGGCCAGCTGAACCTGTCCCAGCAGTACTGGGCGAGCGCGGCGCTCGCGGCGTACCCGGGGTACGCCGGCCCGCGCCCGCGCATGCGCATCCACCACGGCACCGCCGACACCACGCTGTACCCGCAGAACTACTACGAGACCATCAAGCAGTGGACCGGCGTCTTCGGGTACTCGACCACGCCGGTCGCCACGTATCCTAACACGCCTAGGAGCCCGTACACGCGCTATGTGTTTGGGCCGAATGTTGAGGGGGTGCTGGGTGAGGTGAGTTGATGGGTTGGCCCTCTGGTTTCCCGGCTGGCTTGGTATAAACCTTGGTATAAGGGTGGCATTGGGCGCTAACTGAGAGGTTATCAGGGTATAACGCACAATATTGATATTTTCGGCGATGCTGATATGCAATGGTTTGGCTTTACGGTAAGTTCCTTTTTCCGTGGTCATGATGTATAATGGCTTCGGGCTGGCAGGCTGATATCCTCTTAACGTAGGGCTCGAGTACTACGACCACGACCAGTGGCCCAACCACCACCCTGACAACTACGACGAGCGCAGCGGCCACAACGACGGCTGGAGCAGGAGCAGTACATTACGCCCAATGCGGTGGTATTGGATGGACGGGTGCGGCAACTGTAGGTTTTCCGGCTTTATCGTGATGTTTAAGCGAGCTGACGCAGTTGCGATTCTAGTGTGTAAGCCCGTACACGTGCCAGAAACTGAACGACTGTGAGTAGAGCTTTGTTTCTTTATCATTGTTCCCGGCTGATACGATGTTAGACTATTCCCAATGCCTTTGATGGCTCCCATGAGATAGTATGAGATATAGTAACTTGCGCCGAATGAGGAGTGTAGTTGGTCAACTCACTTTCACAATCGCAATCGTAAATGTCGGAAAAGATAATATATATGGGATTTTGCGCTGGTATATCGGGAGAGCCGCAAGAATGAGAGCATTCTTGAATTTTAGATCAGCATATATGCCCCTGGATGAAAATATACGGATAAACAGCCAGTGTATCTGCAATGTGGCAGCTTTGCACACTGGTATCTCAATAAACAGTAGTTCAAAAAGCGCATTCTAGTGTATATTTGTAGTATGTCGCAGGTGGTAGATGTATCACGTAGGCGTTGATTTTTATTTCTTATATCCGCCAACTTTCAATTTCCACATGAAGAACAATGCCGGAATTAATATACGCAGTAGTCATGCATTTCAGGTCAGCTAACTCAACGGCGGCGGCCGTGTGTCTACAGCCGGGGCTTGCATAGCTTGGGCATTGCGGAAGAGTGGAAGAAAAAGCTTCTGATTGATCCTTAAGCGCGTGGACTTGCCGCGCCAGGAACCGCCATTACACGGAAGTCCGAGCTTGGAGGAAAGCCGGCGATGAAAAGCACACCAGAACGGATAATGATCCGCGCTGGAAATATAAAGCAGGACCTCAGGGACCCGTGGGTCTGAGAGGAAGTCTAGAAAGGTCTGGAAGGGCTGGGCGGCTAGAAAGGCTGGACCTAAGTAGTTGGGGCTCGCCTCGGGTCCGATACGCAGCGGCACCTCAGTGTCGCAGAATTGTTCGTCGGCGTCAGACCAGTGGTCTGTCCAGAAATCTATGCGAGGAAACCTGCTGTCGATCTCGAGGCGGAGGGTGCGGAGGTTACCATGCTCTGCCATCTCACGCAAAGGAGGGACATAAAACTCGTTAAAGGAACTAAGATTGCTCTGTAGGGAAATCTTGAGGTCCACGGTGCAGACATGAAGTCTAGGCGATAGGGGGGTGAGTGGTTCGGCTAATAGGCCGGGAGGCGAGGTTCGATCCGTGATATCCAGTAGGGTGTCATGATAGAATATCTCGGCAGCCTCTGCGTATAGCCTCCGAGAGACTAAGAATATCTGCAAAACTTGGACTCGTTCCTCGCAGTCTAGTAGAGCAGAGCTGAGGATCTGATAGCGTAGTTCGGGTGGCAAGTTGAACAAACGAAAGGGTCCCCGGGGTTTCCATCGTGTTGCTGCTGCTGCTGCGGCGGATTGTTGATATGAAGGCTTGGGTCTAAGGGCGATGGATCTGCTGCCGAAAGCTCCTCTTTGAGTGAACCATTTCTCCGAGCTCATATCCTTCACAGGATATCTATTGTATAACTGTCTATGTGTATATAATCGTCACGTTTAGATGCGGGTTGAAATTCAATCAATTTTTCGCCCCTTAATTAGCGGTATAAGGTGTAAAGGGGTAAAAGAGACATAAAGGCGATGAGAGAATTATATGACTAGACAGACTTTATAGTACACGCGAGCGCAAAGAGAATAAAGATGATTTATTATTCTAATTCGATTATCATGAAGGACGGGCTATAAGGAGATTGATGTGTAACGTTCAACTGTTAAAATTCAAGTTGTATAGAAGCTATGTGATGAAGCTGAAGAAAGGAGGCGGTATGGGTCAACTCCCGTCTCCCAGCCGGGGGGGGAATTAAGATGGCCCCACTTTACTCTCGTACAGGCTTGAGACTGTCGTAGGTACACGCCTAGTCTAGTCCACTTTCTCCACTACCAATCCCGCGACAGGTAAAAATATATAGCAGGTGTGCTAGTGGTTTCCCAATACTCAGAATACCTACCTACAGTATACGGATAATAGCCTTGGCCCTGTCGTCCCAAACCTTCACCACAATTACTACGTATATAGGTAATTCTTATACCTACTACCACGTCGCTCTTTTATCCCGATCTCCCGACCTCCGGATCTCGCATGTCTATATATGGCCACAGCTACTGAATTGCTGTCGCCCATGTCCATCTCCTGATGTTGCGATAGTTTAGAAGCATACACTAGTTGTTGGCACCATTGCCTGCCAAAGGCATCTAGCCGCTTCTACAGTCACTCTACTCACCATGGGCGCACTTTCATTCTTTCGAAATGTCTACGATCTCGATACGCTCGACACTCGCTTCACCGTGACATCCACCACGCCATATCAAACCGTCATAGAGTCACGGAACGACACGGCCTTCGCGAGCAAGGAACGGGCTGCACGATGGAAGAGTCGGCCGCCGTCGGAATCGAGGTGGAAGACCCCCGAATTCTACGTATACTTGGTTGGCACCGCATTGGCAATTCCCGCTATGCTCTGGGTTGCCTATGAGGCCTCACAACGTACGACTTGACTCTGCTTTACGCCGCATTTATTCATCTGCTTTGCTGTGTTCGTTCGTTCGTTGACAGTTTGTTTCTTTCTCGGCAGCTTCGCACCCCAATTTTAAAAACTACGAACGATTTCTGTCCCCCGGCTGGATCCCCGGCCGCAAGATCGTAAGGAACTGCTGAGGTGGCCCGTGATATATGCGCCTACTTACGAGTCGACAGGATATAACTGATCCTCAGTACAGCACCTTTCGAGGCAACCTGCCCTATCTCGGGGCCCTCGTCGTCTTCCACCCTCTACTTCGACGGCTGTACAATGCATTCATATACCGAGTCACTTCGGGCCGCCAGGCGTCGCGGCCGACGTTGGAGGAGGCAGACCAGCGGTTGAACCAGCGGGCATCCTTCGACTTCGGCTTTGCTATAATATATCTTGTCGCTCTCCACGGTGTTTCCGTCTTTAAGATCCTCGGTATTCTATATCTGAATTACCAAGTAGCCACTACACTCCCCCGCAAGTCGGTGCCGGTTGCGACGTGGGTATTTAACGTTGGCATTCTGTTCGCAAACGACCTCTGCAATGGCTACCACTTCAAGGATATCGGTTTGTTCTTCTCGGGCGGGTTGGTCGATGAATCAGAGAGCAATCTCGTGAACTGGGGAAGGTGGCTCGATAGTTACGGTGGACTCATGGGCCGCTGGGAGATTCTCTTCAACATCACTGTTCTGCGCCTCATCAGCTTCAACCTGGACTACTACTGGAGCTTGGATAGGAGAAGCTCCAGCCCTATCGAAGTATGATATAAACCCTTCCACTCCCCTGCCCGAGTGCTACGTGATAGATCTGTTTAATAACCTACAGAAGAAACAGCTCGATCCCTCCTCGTTAAGCGAACGAGACCGAGTCTCGACGCCCGCACAAGCCAAGGACTTCTCCTTCCGCAACTACGTCGCATACGCCATCTACGCGCCGCTCTACCTCACGGGGCCCATCATCACCTTCAACGACTACATATCCCAGCTCCGCTACAAACCCGCGACCATCGAGCTCTCACGCACGATCCGGTACGGCGTGCGCCTCGCCCTGGCCCTCCTAGCCATGGAGATCATCCTCCATTTCAACTACGTACAAGCGATCGGCAGCTTCAGCCCGCTCTGGCACGAGTACCCAGCCTCGCAGCTCTTCCTACTCAGCTTCCTCAACCTGCACCTGATCTGGCTCAAGCTCCTGCTGCCGTGGCGCTTCTTCCGCCTCTGGTCGCTCACAGACGGCGTCGACCCCCCGGAGAACATGATCCGCTGTGTCAACAATAACTGGAGCACGCTGGGGTTCTGGCGGTCGTGGCACCGCAGCTTCTACCGCTGGTCGCTGCGCTACATCTACGTGCCGCTGGGCGGGTCGAGCTTCGCCAGCGCGCGCGACGCGGGGCGCTCCATCGTCACGTACGTGCTCGTGTTCACGTTCGTCGGGCTCTGGCACGACATCAAGATGCGCCTGCTCATCTGGGGCTGGCTCGTCGTGCTGTTCATGCTGCCCGAGATGGCCGCCCAAGCGCTCTTCCCCAAGCGCAGGTGGGAGGGAAGCCCCACGGCGTACCGCATGCTGTGCTGCCTCGGCGCCCTCGCCAACGTCTTCATGATGATCATGGCGAACCTCGTCGGCTTCGCCATCGGCGTCGAGGGCCTACAGGCCGTGCTGGCGGGCATCTTTCGGCATTTCTCTGGTGAGTTGGGGGGGGGGGGGGGGGCCCGCCCCCCCCCGC